>QGOB01002061.1:0-17576 GCA_003313055.1 Termitomyces sp. MG145 | reverse complement strand
TCCCCCAAGGCAGGCCCCCTCGGGGTGCATGTGTACTCCCCACACATGGGGAGGCTCCTGGGCCCCACTTCCCTGGCAACTCGCAAGGCACCCATGGCAGAGGTGGTGGGGCATCAGCGCATGCAGGCTCTGACAGCGGAGATCGCCCGGAGGGATGTGGAGCTGCAGGAGGCCCGGGGGGAGCGTGACGCAGCAAGGCAGGAGCTGGAGGCCTGGGCAAGTACAGAGTCGGAGGAGCTGCGGGCAGAGCTGTGGAGGGCGCAAGGGGAGCGGGATGCGGCAAGGTGGGAGTTGGCGACTGTCATGGGGGTTGTGGATACCCAGGCAAGGGAGGTGCGCGACCTCCAGGCATGCATTCGGCAGCTTGAGGACACTGCAGCTGCCTCCCAGGCGTGCCCGGCAATCTCTTTGTTCTGGTCTGAGGTGCTGGAGAGGCAAGTTGTGGAGGTGGGTGCACTTTGAGTCGAGAGGGCGGCGGTGGTCCAGAGGCAGGATTGGGCTCTGCAGGAAGCGGTGGCGGGGCAGAGGGAGGCCATGCGTAAGTAGTCCCATTCGGCCCTTTATTGTTTTGTGACTGAGTTTGGCCATCTAGGTTGGGCATAGGAGCACCAGCTCCTGCTGGATGCATCTTTGGCCGCATTCGCGTCCCTGCAAGAGGGCCTGTCCCATCTGCCTCAGGTGCCACCGCCGGAGGCCGAGCATGGTATGGCGCAGCTGGACCAAGTGGTGGCGGGGCACTGTCGGCAGAACGCGGTGGCCCCAGGGACTTGGCTGGAGGTTGCGGCGGACGCGGGCGAGCCCTTGCCTCGGCAGGAGGATCATGTAGCAATAGTGGTGGCACAGATGGAGGCGGCCATGTTGATCATGGAGGTGGAGGTTCTGGAGGAGGGGAGTAGTGCGGGGGAGGAGGTCGAGTGAGTGGGGTGAGGGGGGTTTCTTGTTCTTTGTGTCTCCGGAGGTCCGCATCCCATACTGTAATTTTAGGAATTTGTACATACGCATTACCGGTTGTCTCCTTCTTTTTTTTGTTTTGCTTGATTCTAATTTAATCGTCTTGAAATGTTGCAATTCAGTGAGAGTTATGTGGGAGAGGGTAGGGAGGGGCTTAGGGGTATGGGCAGGAGTTGAATCCCTGGTGAATCCAGAAGCGGTGGTTAGGCCCACTACTGCCATCTGTAAGTTCTAGTCCCGGGGGTCCCAGGGCTTGCTGGGGTACTGCTGGTGGAAGTCCTGGAGTGCTAGAGGAGCTCCGGAGAGGTTCTCGCGGGGTTCCCAAGTGTCGTACTTGGGGCCATAACCTTTCCAATGCACGAGGTAAAGGATCCGTGTAACATATCGTGTATTACTGACATAATTAATAATATATTAATTATTATTACTCTTTATGTACTTACTGGCTGCCTTACCTAAGGCAGCCAATTTTACTGTCATACGTAGTACTAGAATCACACACCAATCTAGTTCTGTCGTGTGATTGTAAGGCTAAGCTTTTACTTGACTTTGTTTCACTTTTTTGAACCTTTTGGGTTCAATTCTGATACTATGGACAAAGACTACATGTCTAGACTGTGATTGCATCAAACAGTGCATCAACTTCCTTGATGCATGCTTCCGGACTAACGAGACGTAGCAACACCTGATTGGATGGAGACCAATCAATCTGCTGAACCAACATGCGATGGTGAGACCATTGACCAGTCGTTGGTGTACCCTCAATCTGCTGCGACGGACCCGGGTTGTCCCGGGTCAGAATATACTGAGGCTGAGCCTTATCAGCAGCCTCAGGGAATGCCAGGAGGGATGCAATGGAGTGAAGTGTGGCCGACAGCTGTGCCAAGTGGTGCAGCGAGACCAGGAGTAGTTGTGGAAGACCTGGACCAGCAATCCAGCAGGGATCACGACTTTCTCATCCAGGCTGGGAGGTCAGGTTGACAGTTCCAGAGCAGGGGTAATGCTCAGGGTCCTACTGAAGGTCGCAGACCTTCAACAAACTTCCTGGGGAAGATGCAGAGGCTAGAAGCGGGCAGTTGGAGAGTGCCAACTGAATCCACTCCATTGATGCAACGTCAGCAAGGAGCTGGAGTGCAGCAGGATTTGACAATGCCCGAGCAGAGAATGCCAGCAGTACACTGGGAGGACGAAACTTCTGATGACAAAGAGAGTGGATGGAGTGAGTCCATCCTTCAAGTTCAGTGCGCCATGCTATGGAAAAGATACCCTAGCATTACAAAGGATACGATGCATGCTCAACTAGGACTGTATGTACTGAAATGCACCCTCACATAAAATAGGAAGCAGTGGAGAATATTCCACTGATGAATCGAGTGCCATTGGCGGATAAGTTTGTGGAGAGGGTAGCGTACCAGCGCATGCAGAACCAAGACCTGAAGCGCCAGGGACACCAGGAACAGTCCTAGATGGCAGTGCAACAGCTTCCACAAAGGATGCATTATGGTGATTTCAGATGTGTCAAGGTAGATGTAGTCTCTCAGTCAGTACTTTTGGGCTGGGGTGTGACTGCAATCATGGTAGCAGGCTATGTCATCCTTTGCCTTGCTCAGAGCAGCCTTCACCTCATTCTGCACTACCTTCATCTTTTCTATGAATTTATTCATGGCCAGGTTGTCTGAGGGATGTGCATGGGGTTTGAAGCCTATAGAATGATATGACTCCATGTCTAAAATCATAAGTCAGGGGGCATGGAAGAGGGCTGAGGGGCTGAGAGTGACCCCTAAGGAAGCAGAGCACATGGAGGAGATGAGTTCTTCAAGCTGGGCCTGCATGGTAGAAAGCTGCTGAGAGAGAGCAAGTTGGGTGGTGTTGGAGGTGGAGAGGCCCTGTTCTACAGCCTGTAACCAAGCATAGGCATCATCCTGAGCAGGGGCAGAGGTGCTTGGGACAGGAGGGAGGTCTTAGGCTGGGGTGGTAGGCAAGAAGGGACTAGTGGGGGAGCTAGCAGGCAGGAGTGGGGCCCTGGAGGCAGAAGAGAGGCAGACAGGGGAGCACAACTGCTTGGATGAATCCAGACCAGTTAGAAGAGACTTATTCTGCTGTAAGGGCAACCTCAGAGAGCTTTGGAACTCACACCACTGGCAGAGGAATATCCAAGGTTGTATTAGCAGGTGGCTACAGTGTACAGGGCTAGCTACTCACCTGGCAGAGGGATATCCGAAGAGAATAAGTCTGAGGAGTCCCTATGCCAGGGTGTGGATGCTTATAGGGGCCCAGAAGCATGAGAATCAACTGTATAGTACACATAAGCCACTGAAAAATGAGTGTGGGAATAAAAGATGAAAAATCAGGTGACTCTGGCAAGTCAGGTGGTCAGAAAAGGGTCAGATGACAAGGAAGGGATCAGATGACCTTGAGAACAATGTCAGGTGATCAGAAATGCAGACACAATATGTACAGAGAATATCTAAGGGGAAGAAGAAGAGAAAAGGAAGGGAAGAAAGGAAAGGAAACAGAAGAAAGGAGAGAAGAGGGAATGGTCCTGTGGATTGTCTCCTTACACCCATTTTCCAAGCTGCAGAAATAGCTCTGGACATCTGTAAGTCCTTTCTCCTTTGCTGTTGACTAACCTCAACTAGTGTGTCCTGACTCTCAGAAGTGAGCCCCTGGGTCAGCAAGACTTGACAGTTGCTTCTAGTTTCTAATTAATAACTTGTTCTTTCCCATTTCTTTGCTACTTTGGTCACTAGTCTGCAACTTATTGTAGCCTGTTTACAATGTATATTGTGCCTGCGGTCACTGCTATCAAGTCCTCTTTCTCTTACATTCCATCTCACAATATCACTTCTCTCTGAAATATCTTGAAATGAATCGAAATGAAAGATAACAAAATTGAGGATTGAACTGATGATCTAGAACTGAAAATTTTATGTAAAATCAATACAAAGACAAAAAAGAATGAAATATCATTTTCAAATGATATCTCTGTACTTGGATTCATTTACATAAAACTAACCAACACTTGATGTGGATTCTTTCAGACATTCTCCAAGTCCTTCATTGTTCCCATAACTCCCTCATTATTTCACAAGGTGGTGATTTACCACTTTATCTTTCAAAAGCCAAGTTTGGAACTCTATGGAAACAATGTTATAGTGGTTCACTCTTTGAAGATTCAAAACAAATGTGAATACTATGATTCCAGCAATGGTAGGTCCTGGCTATTTCAGTCTATTTGTTTAAAGCTGATTAGAAAAATTAAAATAGAATCAAATGAACATGACCATCTTAGGTGGAAAACCAGTGATGATGAATGAGCTTGTCAGCCACTATCTGCATAGAACTCAATTGTTTAGGAAATGAAGATGCAGGTTGGAGATCATAGTTATCAATAAATTACAGATATTGAATAGCAGTGAAGAGATTCCACACACGCAGAGAATTATCCCATGAACCAGACACAATGTGGTTGCTATCCAGGAGAAAATGCAACAGAATTAACATAGTGAGTATGTCCAGTTAGCTGCACCAGCTCTGCACCAGTTGTAGAATTCCACACTCATACAGAATTGTCATTTGAGCCAGACATAATATGTGTGCCATCAGGAGAAAATGCAACACAATTGATATAGTCAGTGTGTCCAGTTAGCTGCACCAGCTCTGCACCAGTTGCAGAATTCCATGCTTGCATAGATTTGTCACTTGAGCCAGACACAATGTGTGTGCCACTGGGAGAAAATGCAACAGAATTAACATAGTGAGTATGTCCAGTTAGCTGCCCCAGCTCAGCACTAGTTGTAGAATTCCACACTCATACAGAATTGTCATTTGAGCCAGAACCAATATGTGTGCCATCAGGAGAAAATGCAACAGAATTGACAGAGTGAGTATGTCTAGTCAGCTGCAGCAGCTCAGCAGCAGTCAAAAAATCCCACACTCACACAGAATTGTCATATGAGCTAAACAAAATGTGTCTACCATCAGGAGAAAATGCAACAGAATCAACATAGTGAGTATGTCCAGCCAGCTGCAGCAGTTCTACACCAGTTGCAGAATTTCACACTCGAACAGATTTGTCATTTGAGCCAGACACAATATGTATGCTATCAGAAGAAAATGCAACAGAATTGACATGCTAAGTGTGTCCAGTTAGCTGAACCAGCTCAACACCAGTTCTAGAATCCCACACTTGTACAGAATTGTCATCTGAGCCAGAAACAATGTGTGCCATCAGGGGAAAATACAACAGACTTGACAGATTGAGTGTGTCCAGTCAGCTGCACTAGCTCAACACTAGTTGAAAAATCCCACATACATATTGAATGATCATGTGAGCTGTAAACAATGTGTCTGTTATTTGGAAAAAATGCAACAGAAGTGACAGGGTGACTATGTCCAATTAATTGCAATATCTCAGCTCCTGTTTTTGCATCCCATGTAGATAGAGACTGGTCAACTGATCCTGACACAATGTGTGTGCCATCAGGAGAAAATGCAACAGAAGTGACAGGTTCAGTATGTCTAGTTAGCTGTAGCAGTTGAGCACCAGTTAAGGAATCCCACACATACACAGAATTGTCATTTGAGCAAGACACAATGAGTATGCCATCAGAAGAAAATGCAACAGATCTAATAGTTTGTATGTCTAGCCAGCCATAGCAGATCAGCACCAGTGAAAGAATCCCACACATGCACAGAATTGTCATTTGAGCCAGACACAGTATGTGTGCTATCAGGAGAAGATGCAACAGACCTAACAGGTTCTGTATGTCCAGTCAGCTGCATCAGCTCAGAACTAGTTGAAAAATCCCACACTCACACAGAATTGTCATATGAACCAGACACAATATATCTACCATCAGGAGAAAATGCAACAGAAGTGACACCTCTAGTATGTCCAGTCAGCTGCAGCTCTTCTGCACCAGTTAAAGACTCCCATACATACACAGAACAATTACTTGAGCCACCTACAATGTGTAAGCCATCACAAGAAAATGCAACAAAAGCAACATGTCCAGTATGTCCAGTCAGCTGCAGCACCTCAACACCAGTTGAAGAATCCCACATATGCACAGAATGATCAGCTGAGCTAGCTACAATATGTGCACCATCAGAAGGAATTGCTATACAGGTGATTGGTGAATTATGCTCTATCTCACTGAGCAACACTTTTTTACCTCTTGTACCCTTGAAAGCTGGAACAGAATCAAAGTGCTCCCTCCACTTCTATGAAAGCAAACTAGGAGGCCAAGTTGGCAAAACTGATATATATAAATGTGGTATTGATGCACATGCTCCACTTGTTGCAAAATATTGAGCAAAATTGGCAGCCTCAGTAATATCGCTAATTAGACCAGCATTTTGATTCCTGTCTTTAAAGCCATTTTGTAGAGGGTCAATACATGGAATCTGGATGCACCTTTGTATTTCTTGTAGAATATATGTACACTTCTGTGCACATTGTAACAGATTCATTGCTTCCATCCAGAATAATATATTGATCAAAAGAGATTCTTGAAGATCATCCAATAAAAATTCCACTTTGTTGAGTGATGTATAAGACATGCAGTGAGACCAATGGCTTGCAAAATAACAACAACAGTACTTCAGAAATTCAGAAATCTTTTCTTTAACTTTAAGGTCAGACACCTCACTGTCAAGAAGAAATGATGATGGATGACTACAAATATTGAAGCAAAGGTCTGATTTCATTATTGTGAAACATTGGTGTGCAAGAAAGCTATGGTGCTTGCCCATGTCACAGAATAAGCCAGATATTCCAGCACCAGTTTGATTGAACTGTTGCAAGGTAAAGATAAAATCTGGAAATGAAGCATGATACCAAAACACCTTGCCCTCCTTGATGTAAAGAACAGCATGGAGACTTTCTATTAATCTTTGTGCACAATCATCCATATGCTCTCTATCCTCACAACTTGAGAGTCTTGCAGCTACAACTGTAGATATATGCTCTTCTGCACAAAGAATATTCCAAAGAATCATTAAGCGAGTTTTAATATGTTTTGTTTGAAGACCAACAAATGTTTTTGAAAGAATTTGAGAGTATAATATATCAATTTGAGTAGTTGCTCCAACAGGATGATCAGTCTGCTGATTAGTAGAAACATTGATTAACTGCCTCATTAGTTCCTTCTGTTCATTTTTTGTCAGGCTCATTGTAGGCCTTATATAATTTACTGCTGTTGATGCATATATAAAGAGCCCATTAGCCTGATCCACTGATGCAGCAAATTCATCCTCATTCTGCAATTCAGGAAGCTTTTCTTTCATTTGTAGCCACATCATAGAGATAACAAACAGCATCAGAGGGAGATGACTTGCAAAGTTTGACTATTTTGGGATCTGAGTGGCTTGTGACAAGAAATTTAAGGCCATGTAAATCATTTCTTTCCACTTTCAACAAGAGTTCCTGCAAGAATTTACATCTTGAATTTCATCTAAGGCATCAATAACTATCAAATATGGAGGTAGATTCCTGGACTCTTTACTAGCAGAGTGTTTCCAAGGATCAACTAGGAGGTCTTTCATTTGTTTTCCTAATTTATTGACTGAATCAAGCTTGTTGACATAAAAAAGAGATTGTAAAAATGACTTGGAATGATGAGCCAGTTGATAAACCAATGTGGGAACAATATAGCTCCTGCTTCTTGTGTCTTCATATTGTCTAGAACAAAAGAAGGAGACCTGCAAGATGTTTAGCCCTTTATTTCCATCATCAAAGTATTGAGCTACTGAGTAGGCAATGGTTGACTTTCCAGAGCCAGCCTGTCCAGTTAACCAGAAAACTTGTGGACTCTCAGCTGAAGAATCTTCTACCCACTCATACAATTGTTTGAGTATCCTAACACGTGTTCCCCCAAGGCAAGGAACATGAGCTAAAGTAGCATCATTGAGAATAGCATCATAAGGTGCTTTTCTTGGAGTGGTCCCAATTTGTGAAGTTCAAGACGCTAGCTCACAGATAAATTCAAGATGTTCATTCATTATATTATTGCTGATTTTCAAAATAGAAAACTTGACCTACTATAAATCTTGTTGTCTCTTTATCAATTTGCTTCAAGATCTCCTGGACTGCAGCAATGTCCTGTTCATTCTCCAATAATCTGTTCCATAATTTTCTTTCTGACATTGCCTTGAGCTCAAGAATCTTTTCAATCAATGACCTGCACAATGTTAGAGTCTCAATTTGCTGCTATGTATGCCAATCTTACTGTGCAAACTGTTCAGTTATTTCTTTGAACTTGATATCTTCCTTGTCTATTTCCATCAATCCTGTGTTGACAACTTCAAGATGTTTGGCAGTCTGAGTGATGAGCTCCTGCAATGCATCTTCATTGTCAGAAATAGCCTAGAAGAAATGTCAATTTATTAAAGGCAAATGCCAAAGGAGATGAAATCATACTTGTCCAAGTTCAATGAGAGTGTTAACTGCAGTAATGGGAGTTCCAAAAGGAGTGCCTTCCAGCAGCTTCTCTATCTTCTTGAGCAACAACTGTGTGCCATGCCAAATAATTGGCCATGTACCTGCAGCTGACTTGGCAAGATGATCTGAAAAGAAGAATTGTTCCTTTTCATGCAGTGTGAAAACTGTTTCACTTGCCTTGTCCATCAATTGAATTTCCTTGAGATGGTTTAACCTTGATTCCTGTGATGGAATTGATGCATTGGTCATGATGGACAATATTATAGTACTCACCTATGTTGGCCTGATCTCTTATCCCTTCAATACCTAATTGTTGTTCAACATCAGGAACTTGAGAAGAACTTGTTCATGATCCATTCATTTTTTAGGATGTTGAACGTACTCACCATAGCCCATTGGGCCTACTCCAACAGCAGTCTGGCTGTTAGAAACATTTCCTAATTCAACCTGACAGAGACAAATCAGTAACTGGAGTTCATTAGAAGTGCTAGCATCTAATACTTGGATTCCATCTGACCCTGTATCTTGTACGTTGCCACCTTGTGGAGGGTTGGGAGATGGGGCATGTATGTTGGGACCTTGGGAGAAATTGCTCAGATTTCATTCACTATTGAGTGGTTAGATGTGCTCACTATGATCCATTGGGCTTATTCCAACAGGATTTCGGTTGGCAAGAACGTTTCCTGATTGAATCTGGCAACGATAAAAAATTAGTGACCTGGAGAGTTGTGTTGGGCGCGCTGGCGGCTAATACTTGAGTTCGACCCGATACTGTATCTTGTACATTACCACCTCGCGCGGGGTCGGGAGATGGAGCACGTCTTGCAGGTGAGAACCGCTTTATGATTTACTAAGCTTTCCCTTAACTGAGCGGCGATTGGATTTCTGAGAATTGAACATGGTGGTATCTGAGAGAGTGGTTGTGGTCCAACATCAATGATGGGATGTCAATTCATCTATTGTTGCGGAATTGCTGTTGAGATGGTGATGCTCAGCGCTCGATGTTTCTGATGAAACTTGTCTCAGTCCTTGTATAACGAGAAATAGACGAGCGCAGCTGCTGTCGCTATTTGGTTACAGCTTTTAATGTGAAATTGCCTCATCCAGAACTGTTGGCTGTTGATCGAAGGTGCTTTATGCCAACTCTGCATGTCGTGGGAGCTGTGGTCGTTTTTTTATGGGCGCAAAACACCATCAACGCCATCAACGCCATCAGCTAATACTCAGGCACGTGCTATCACGGAACGCTCATCGACATTTACAAGGGCCTAGCTTGGAAGACACTCTTACAATTCTTCCCTCTGTAAAACCTAATCTCACTCTTCCCCCTTCACCTTCTCTTACAGCTCATTAATGCACTCCTCACGCAACATACTCTCTTCTTACTACGCGCTTCGTCTGCTCTCCTCCTCCCGTCCCTCACCCACAGGAAATCATCCTCCCACTGTTCGAGCGTTTGGCACGCTTTGCTTTCTTGTATAGCTCAATCAGACACGACAGAGCTCAGTCGGAGTGTGAAACCCCTGATTGACGCGGCGCAACGCGGGGTGCTGTCAGGCGTATCTGAAGCCAAGGGAGTGTGAGGCTGATTGGTCAGTGGTGGAGGCATTGGTAGACAGGGCGTTGTTAGGGGATCCCGAGCGGAAAGGGATTGTCCGCCAGGTTTTTGCAGTGTTCGGGTAAGCCGACCAATTACATACCGTAGTTAGTTCCTGCTGATTACTTCATGGAAGATCCGTTGTCCTTGCCAGACTAGCTCAGTTGAAACAAACTCATTCGCCTTCTCATGTCAATTTGACTTGACGCTCCAGAGCGACGATGCACCGGCCAGTACATTCGAGTCGTCGCTGGATTTGATTACGGTGCTCTCTTGTAGTCCCCCGAGGTAGTTTCCCAAGTTTCGGTTTGATGCCGTACTCTGCGACGTTTATGTTCTTGCGTATCTTCCAGCGGCATGCTACAATTCTTAGCAATATCATCTTGTTCTTCTTTCGGCTAGAAATTCATAGGAAGATCTGCTTAAGACACTGTCTTCGGAGGCAGGCGGAGGTTTGCAAGCGGATTCATACGAAGTTGGGGCTATTTTGTGTACGCCTTCGCTCCGACCGCTGTAAGAGAATCTTTCATCTTGTGTCTGACGAGCTTGGATCAACAGCCCTGAATATGTACTGGAAATGATATGGAAAAACCCTCCTGCACGACATCTTCCCATTAGCCCAGGAAATTGACCAAGCACTCCCACCTCTCGCCCGACTCTATTAACACAAGTATCGTTATCGTCACTCTCGATATCGCTCCAGCTTCCGCGTTCTCGGCCTCGTCAGAATCTACGACCGATTCAGACTTTGACAGGCGTGGTTTCTCTTACGCACGGTATAGTCAGGCGTATATCCACGTGTTTATCACAAACCGACACATCGCGAGACACCTTGAGCATTACGACATTTCCTGGCTTCCGGAATTGCGTTATACCCACAGAATTTTATCAGTGCGGTGTGCTAAAAGATCTTTGCTGCGCAAGCTATACATGTCGGTTCGGAGAAATTGGTTGGGAAGTTGAAACGTATGTACTTACTTCGTCGGCAGGGAAGAAGTATGGCGCGTGGCTAGTGCTTTCTGTGGCACTAGGATTGGGAAATCAACCGTCGTCGTCGTCGTCGTCGTCGTCAAAATCTTCAGGACCTTTGACTTGACTAAGTTTTTGGTGGATACGCTTCAACGCTATCGAGATTCAGACAATGCAAGGGACCGTTGGTTTCTGCGTAATGTACTGCAGCATTTTTTCTATGACGTTGTTAAGGAGGAGGCAGATAGGTGGATAATCCTCACAAGGAAGATCCAGGGTTCAGGTTCCGGTGAGACCTCTGTTCATTATATCCTCCTTGTTCAAGTTAACAAATGTCCCTTTCCCTAAAGCTTTAGGAAGGTCGATGGCCATTGCTTTTGCTGTCATGAAGTTCGCTCCCGAACCCCATGACTTACTTGATCAGTACCGGAACGACTTAGCTGCGAGTCGACTCGATGTCTCCCCTGTAAAGGCGAACACAGAGGGCATTCTGATACTTTGAAAGCTCTGCGCGTGCGCACCGAATATAGAGTTGAACGTTGTGTTTCTCTCGCAGCCGAGAGCGGTGAACATCACGAAGGGATGTCAACAATTGAGTTTGTGCGGAAAATGATCTCGAGGTTTGGAGTTTGTTTTCGTCTCGAGATGTCAGCTCGTATAGTTGATATGGGAATCTTCTCTCGCTGATGACGCGATGCTCGTCATCCTCACGAGTGCATGATTTGTCGTCGACCAATAAATCTGCGAGCTAATTGGGAGGAGAGGAAGATGCCGTTTCCAACAATGGTTAGAAATTTGGCGACGATGTCCCCCGGTAAGAGTCTTCACAACTCTCCTCGTCTCCTGCTGACGTCGAAATCAAGATGATCTTGGACCAATAATACCACGCTCAACATGCCGCGCATGGCTATCATTGATAGTTTAAAATTTACCGCCATCACTGATTGATCAAGGAACGTTTTCAAAGGTATGTACTATACCGGGTTCCATATGATCACCCTAACGCGTTTCAGATGTGCCATCTTGTGTTGGATCTCTCAGTCGAGGTACAGAACATGGCTTGCCATTTCCTTGCACAAGAAGCGGACGGAGAACCCCGTCATTGAAGCACGAGTCGATTCACAATGTCAATTCGTTGGGAGATCTCTTGGGTCTCTTGCAACGGAATGTCACAGTTAAGGATACTCCTCTGGATTCTTATGTTTGACCAATGCAGAATGTCTTCAGTTATCTGCTTGCGTGGATGTTACTATTCGTTCTATTTGACGGATCGGTATGTGTTACCCTCTGTTATTCTCCAGTCTAAGCTTCACCATAGAGTCTCAAAGAGCGATCAAGTCATATCTTACGGAATACCAATGTAGTCATGGCATATTTACTTCTGACAATCCTCAGCGTTCTGCATCTGAATATAAAGCATTCAAACTCGATATTTGGGCAACGATGTGTTTCACTTTGAATATATAGCAATACTTCTTGATCATAATTTGCCGTCATACGTTCCAGGTACATCTATTCTCAAATGAAGGTCTTAAGCCGAGAATGCGAGGACTGACCTCAAAGGGTCGCTGCGATAGTTGAGGAGACCCCGTGGATGATACCTCTTCTGAAGCATCGCTGGGTAGTGATTATCAGAATAAATTGTCGTAATCAGGTGACGGTCTCTGATCCAGTTAGCAATTCTCTTTTCACACTCTGATTCAAATCTACTCTCAAATTCCATATGAACTTCCTGCCAGACAGCAAATACGGCCAAAAGCGCAAATCAAGACTTACGTTGACTGGCGCATGTAGCCACTGTCGTACGCTGTCTGAAATTGTGCATCGACCAATGCCCTCGCGATTCTCTGACGCGATGTGGTATTGTCGAACTTCTATGGAGCGTCGTGGATTTATGTTAAGGATATGAGGAACTCAATAATGACGCGATGTGCGCGGTCATGACGTTGATGCCGTTCTCACATTGGATGTTAAGAACCCTTGAGAAATCAAGTGGGTGAGAACGAATCAACCTGGGAACCGTTAGAGTTGATGCGAACAAGGTGGAATGTTCGCATGTGAGTTAAACAGCCACGACATCGATAGCGTCGGAGGATACATATATGATTCATATAGTATCATTTCGCATCACCAATCAGCATGCCCGAGCACAACGGGCCATTTACTCAACTTTGCGAGTTCATAAGCACTCCATTCTCTATAACATTAGACCTCGTGGACACCCTCTACTTTCGACCTTGCGCTCAATCTCATACAAGATGACTCCCGGAGGCTTCAAGATCACTGACGCTCCAAATCCATCCTGGACCTACGGTGAAAAGGTTGGTGCTACCCCACAAGGACGAGAATGGCTGGAGGGCGAAAAAGCAGGCTGGAAGACGGTTGATACTTCAAAGGCTGAGGATCCTCGGTCTGTATCACCTTTCTCAGATGAGGTGCAAGACTCATTATGGTATTCGGCAGCAAACTTTACGGCCTTCTCTTGAGTGGGATAGTTCCGAGACCCGTTGCATTTGTCTCTACGATTTCGGAAGACGGAATAACGAACCTTGCACCGTATAGGTCTGTGTCACTCTGTATGAATAGCATCCTTAAT
This sequence comes from Termitomyces sp. MG145, assembly GCA_003313055.1. Lineage (NCBI taxonomy): Eukaryota > Fungi > Basidiomycota > Agaricomycetes > Agaricales > Lyophyllaceae > Termitomyces > Termitomyces sp. MG145. Next base: position 4,019 of record QGOB01002061.1, on the reverse strand, counting down.
AAACTTATGCTGCCTAATTCTAGCTGGTTTAATCAGATATGGATCTACCTCATACAGTAAAAAGGAACTGAACTCACACTGCGTATCTTTTGCCCATCAGGTCTCTTCGAGTCCACCTGTCTTATCAGTTTCCATCAACGCACTGAAGAACCCTACGCGCCTGAAGGATTCTGCGAGAAACATTAAGGCTACGAAAGGGTTCACCGTGAACATCATTAGCGAACCCTGGGTTGCACAATCGAACGTCGCTTCTGTGAATGCCCCGGAGGACTTTGATGAATGGCCCGTTAGCGGTCTGACGAAGGAACCGAGTGTACAGTCTTTTTTAAAATCTCTGTGTCGTTGCACAAGCAATCTCATATCACTTTACACAGATCCACGTTAAAGCTCCTCGAGTCAAAGAAAGTGCTTTCAGCATGGAGTGCGAGGTATGATGCTTCTGGAGATGCCGAGCGTTTAGTACTGACAAATGGTGCGCAAGTTGCTTCAAGCAATCGACATCCCGATTCCTGAAACAGGCGAGATCGGTACTACTCTCATCCTGGGAACCATCAAGTACATTCATGTCCGCAAGGATGTTTTGGACGAGAGAGGCAACGTCGATCCTGGTAAGCTAAAACCAGTCGCGAGGATGGGCGGGACCTTGTACGCTAAGGTGAATGAGGGCTACAACATCTATCGGCCTAGTTGGAAGGAACATGGAGAACCTATCCAAGAGACTACAGACGCGATCATGAAATCTGAACTCTAAACGAACACAAGTCAACTAAATACATTGCTAAAGAGCTCTACACCCATGTATCCGTCAAAATGAACTCGCCAAATTTCTTCTCAGATATCATCCTTAATTTGATATGAGCTTCCACAGAGGCTGGCTCAGGATCAAAACTCAAAGGGCGCTTCATGATATAAGTTGTCAATAGTTGTCATAAGGCACCTTGTGTAGGTAGCAGTAGTATCGTGTACAACATACCTAATAAACGGGGTGAATCAAGCTAAAGAAAGGGGGTACTCTACGCCATGCATAAAAACACACATAGGTTTCTCTTTTTCCAGCAGAAACACCTTCTGTTGCCAGCAGTGTGTATTAGCAAGACACATAATAGGATCTTACTCATTGTTGATTAATAGCTCATCTTTCTTTTGATCACTTGCTGTATTGCTCACTAGCCTGTAGCACATTTTGGCCTGCTACATTGTCAGACTTGCTGCATTATGCCTACACTGACTGCCATCAATTCCACTACCTTAAAACATCACTGCTATCTAAAATCTCCAAGATAGATATTCACTAGTGAATTCAAAACAAAGGAAAATAAAAAATATAATTTACCAATGATGATACTATCCTCTGTACTTTTATCATTCTATGTCTATGTGACTGACTGTTCAGTATTAATTATCTAGGCTGTTTGTAATAGCTCAGAGTATTTACTGTAAGGACAACCTTTTGGCAGAGGGTGATCCAGAGGATATATTCAGGATTTATGGAAGTTGAGCATGCTCACAACTCACCTGGAAGAAGATCCAAAGAAAACAAGTCTCAGGATTCCCTATGCCAGAATTGCAAATTTATGAGGAAACATAAGAAAATATGTGAATCAAACCAAATATGGAAACTGACCACAAACTGCATCAATTTTGAACTACTAGAGACATGATGAGGTGAAGGTGGTGCTAATAGGTAACAAGTCAAGGAGCATCTGAAGATATAGTATGTATTATGCGAGGGTGATACAAGGAGATGGAGATACAACAAGGTGCAGCAAGGTGTGATGGGAGGAAGAATGGAGAAAAATGAAATGAGGTGGAATGGAATTGGATTCCCCTGACAGCTATTATCACTTGGACCTTAAAAATCATATTTGCTTTGGATTTTGAAATAGTGTACTTGTAAAAGATTGTGCCCACTCAGGCCCAAACTTGGCTCTTGATAAATCAAGTGATAAATTGCCACTTTGTGAAATGATGAGGGAATTATAAGGATGGCAAAGTACATGAAGAATATCTGAAGGAATCCACATCAAATGTTTGTTGGTGTTTTTAAAATTAATCCAGCCATCTGAGGTAGAGGACCAACAGTAATTGATAAATGTAGTAGTCAACAACTGTGAAGAAGTCCTTTGCTTAGATAATGGAGATGCAAGGTGAGCATCATTGCAGTTGAACTTGAGAGTTTCAGCACCAGTTGCTAAATTCCACAGTCGCAGAGAATTGTCATATGAGCTAGACAGAATATATGTGCCATCAGGAGAAAATGCAACAGAAATGATATGTTGAGTATGTCCAGTCATCTGCACCAGCTCAGCAGCAGTTGCAGAGTTCCAGACATGTACAGAATTGTCCCATGAGCCAGACACAATGTATGTGCCATCTGGAGAAAATGCAACAGAAGTGACAGGTTGAGTATGTCCAGTCAGCTGTACTAGCTTAGTACGAGTTGCAGAATTCCACACTTGCAGAGAATTGTCCTGTGAGCCAGAGATAATATGTGTTCCATCAGAAGAAAATGCAACAGAAGTGATGGGTTGAGTATGTCCAGTTAGCTTCACTAGCTCAGCACCAGTTGTAGAATCCCAGACTCGCACAGAATTGTCCTGTGAGCCAGACACAATGTGTGTGCCATTAGGAGAAAATGTAACAGAAGTGACAGGTTGAGTATGTCCAGTCAGCTGCACTAGCTCAATACCAGTAGCAGAATTCCATATGCACACAGAATTGTCCTGTGAGCCAGATACAATGTATGTGCCATCAGGAGAAAATGCAACAGAAATGACAGGTTGAGTATGTCCAGTTAGCTCCACTAGCTCAGAACCAGTTGCAGAATCCCATATTTGCACAGAATTGCTCTGTGAGCCAGATGCAATGTGTGTGCCATCAGAAGAAAATGCAATAGTAGTATGTCCAGTTGGCTGCACTTGCTCAGCACCAGTTGGTGAAACCCATACTCTTACAGAATTGTCATATGAGCCAGACACAATGTATGTGCCATCAGGAGAAAATGCAACAGAAAGGACAGGAAGAATGTGTCCAGTCAGTTGCACCAGCTGAGCACCAGTTGCAGAATCCCAGACTTGCACAGAATTGTCCCATGAGCCAGACACAATATGAGTACCATCAGAAGAAAATGCAACTGAAGAGACACCTCTAGTATGTCCAGTCAGCTGTATCAGCTCAGCACCAGTTGCAAAATCCCATATTCGTATAGAATTGTCCTGTGAGCCAGACACAATATGCATGCCATCAGGAGAGAATGCAACAGAAGTGACAGATTGAGTATGCCCAGTCAGCTTTACTAGCTGAACACTAGTTGCAAGATCCCACACTTGCACAGAATTGTCCCATAAGCCTGACACAATGTATGTGCCATCAGGAGAAAATGCAACAGAAGTGACAGATGGAGTATGTCCAGTCAGCTTCACTAGCTCAGCACCAGTTGCAGGATCCCACATGCGTACAGAATGGTCCTGTGAACCAGACACAATGTAAGTGCCATTAGGTGAAAATGCAACAGAACTGACACCATTGGTATGTCCAGTCAGCTGTACTAGCTCATGACCAGTTGCAGAATCCCAGACTCGTACAGAATTGTCCTCTGAGCCAGACACAATAAATGTGCCATCAGGAGAAAATGCAACAGAAGTGACAAGTTCAGTATGTCCAGTCAGCTGCATCAGCTCAGCACCAGTTGCAGAGTCCCATACTCGCACAGAATTGTCCCATGAACCAGACACAATATGTGTGCCATTAGGAGAAAATGCAACAGAACTGACAGAATGAGTATGTCCAGTCAGCTGCACCAGTTCAGCATTAGTTGCAGAATCCCACACTCGCACAGAATTATCTTCTGAGCCAGACACAATATGTGTGCCATCAAGAGAAAAGTCAACAGAATTGACATATGAAGTATGTCCACTCAGCTGCACTACCTGAGCACCAGTGTCACAACCCCGCCATCTCCGGACCCCCACACGCTGCCCCAGCCCCAACACACACCTCCCCTGCACCCCTCGCGCACC
>QGOB01002059.1:0-33865 GCA_003313055.1 Termitomyces sp. MG145 | reverse complement strand
CCTCATCACATGCATTTGGCTACACTGCCTTTTTATATGTTTTCTTTTATTTTCACTTGCCTCAGTTCATTTCACAATCTATATGCACAGAACTGAGGTATGTTACTTTATCCCAAACTGTCTTTCAATATTCTTTACTTGCTACCTACACATAATCAGACTGGTTTATATAGGTAAAAGAAATATTAGTTTGTTTCATGATCTACATGGATTTATATAGTCCTACAAAACCCTTGTACTATGATCTTTAATAAAAAGGCACTAACCAAGCTTGCAAAGTTGGGGCCAGTATGCAGTCAGGGTTTGGAGACAAGCCCCCAATGAGCCACACCTCTGTGCCTTCAGCACATAGCCATCAAGTAAACATGATCATGATCACATTTCTGTTGGTTTGTTCCACTGACTGTTGTACTTGATTCTTTTCGGGTTCTTAGGTGTATGTTCTGCATCTACCATTTTCGACATGGGTAAGAGACCGGCATATCAATACATAGCCACGTTTTTCATCTGCTCCTCACACCTCTTACTCCAACAGCGCCAATTCCTCTAACGCCCTTGAATCCCCAACCCTTGAGCATGAAGGCACAAATGCCAAGTCCAAAGAGTATAGCGTATCGAGGTAGAGTCTTCTGGTATAGGGATACAATTGTTCTCAATTTATTGCCACGGTTGTCCATTGTTTCGGAAGCTTCATCTTTGCTTCGAGTGATGGTGGTCTTGGAGCCTCTAACGAAGTCTGTCAAGGGGACGCCTAAGATTTCAGGAAAGACCGTGCCAAGAGGTGTAGAAAGGGCCCAGACGGCAATCGTACGAAGACGCCGTGGTATACATGCATTGTAGTTCTCATGGGTCTGAAGTGGCGGAGGCTCTGAAGTGGATGTCAACGGAGCTGTTCCGAAAGCCTCAACACGTTGTTCAATTCGCTCCAGCCGTATTTGGAACTCTCTGAGGAGCCGGCGATTTTCTGCAATAGAGGAGGCCAGACGTTGTTCCGCGTCTTCTTGTCCTTGTCCTTGCGGCTCAGCTTCAGCCAATCCGTTTTTTTTTTTGCCGTTCGTGGTCTTCCAGCTGAATTCCTTCCCCCAGACGTCCCTGTTTTTGAGGGAAACCCCTCTCTTCTTCCGCTTTTCGTGACTTCCCGTCCTGACAACGTGGCTCTGACTCCTTTGCGCACGTACCCTCCCACTTATGCGATTCTGCCATTTCTACCGCCTGGCGCTCCCATCGCTTCGCCTCTTCCTCCTCCCTGCGCGACAGCCGCCGCTCAACCTCCAAAATATCCAGTTCATGTTTCTCCTCCCCTAGTCCCTCTTCCTTTCTCCGCTCAGGCAAGGGAAGCTCCCCAACACGTCGCATCTGTTGCCTTTCGTAGCCCCAAGATTTCCGGTCTGTGCTCACTGAAAGGCACTCCACAGCCCTCCTAACACGTCTGTTCTTGCTGAGTGTTTCGAAATGAGCATTCTCGTTCTCTTGCCCCTCGCTCTCAATATGTTTTATTGTCTGCCTAACACCCTCGGACTCATCCAGCCAAGCTGCCGCACCATCCTCGCCTTTGAGTGCTAAGAGTTCTTTGACAGTCAACTCATCATCGCCTGTGACTTGCTGTGCTTTGGCAACTGAAACATTCCACTAAGCCGCACGGTTGGAGTGTGATGGTGTGATATGGTGATATACAGCGGACACGACAAAGGGTCACTGAGGGCCACTATTCTGCTTTGTCTTGAACTCAACTTATATATTTGCGCAGCCACTTACAAGCACCCTCAGTTACGTTTACACGTCTCTCAGGGTGCGTCGTACTCAATACATACATACTGATACTTACTGCACGTTCGTGAACATCTACCGGCGCAAATCCCAGAAGACCAGCAAGAAGTGGAATAAGGGTGGTGGAGCTTGGGAGATGAACACTGGAAAGACCGTAAAACATATGCCACCAACCGCTTTGTCTTCCCAACAGAAGAATCAACATGGCAAGAGGCAGTGTAGCGGCGACTGATGCCATGGCAGGCACCTACCGCCTTCCTTTTTTTGTTTCTGTTTCTTTTTCTTTTTTTTACTTTTCCGTGATACATCTACCTTACAAGTGGGGGGCGGGTGTCATGCTACACGTGACTGCGTTTTCCAGAGAGTAGTCAGTACTTTTTAGTCCATTCAATTCCTAGGTATGTCTATTTCAGCTGTCTATCGCAGTTACCCACAATATAATTCAATTCTTACTGCTCTTGACGCGCCGCCTTGCGACACACCTGTTAAAGCCTTACACTTGTAGTCGTCGACGAGCTTATGATTCTTGGGGAGGATTGCGTTGAAGTCGTCTGTGATGATCCCACCCCTGCATCTGGGCTCGCGTAGGAGGGCAGCTAGTGTCCACATCTGTAGAGCACTTCGGAAATGCGACTCGAGGGATTTGAGATGCACATTAAGAAGACGGAACACTGCGCCATATGCAGCTGCGGCGGAGATATCAACGCAGAGCGCATCCGTCCTGTATCTCCTAGGCAGGACAACTTCAGGAGTGTGGTATAGTACGTGAAAGAAGAGCAACTATTCCATTCTAGATTATAGAAGAACGGGGATGCGTACGACACTAGCAAGGGCTCGACGGGGTCCTAGACCCCTAGAAGGATCCTTCCATCAGAAGGAAAGCTTGTGAATTATGGAAGTATCTTCACGTATCTAGTCTTAAACATCAGAAAGGAAATCTTGTTAGTCATGGAAGTCCTCATCCTCTGAATATTTATCTATATAATGGAGCCTTGAAGGCTCCAAGCATCCCAAACCCACCTGTCCATTGAATCTCTAAGATGAAGACGACGATTATTCTTATGAGCGTTATGGCTTCCCTGGTCATTGCTGCTCCAACGAGTGACAAGGTAGAATCATTTATCTGCCTCGCAGGCTGTGTACTCATTTTGATCACTTTTCTTAGCTCTTTCAACGTACTGAAGCGCAGACCAACAATGGTACTGGCAAGCGCGCTGAAGCTATTGCAGAGGAGCATTTCGAAAAATACGGCGTTATCAAGCGCAGCGACACTGCAGCTACTGTTGAAGATATCTACAGGCTTAATTACAGGGATTAGTGATGATGAGGATGTCCCCAAGGTCAATGGACATGCTGAAGGCAGGTAGATCGGCCTGCATGCAGTTTGTGCTTGGGCGGGACTAACATCTCCTCTAGATGAGGATATCTCAGAGTGCAGCCTGACCATCTGAAGAAAGAGTTCTTTTGCTATGTGTTGCTATTGGGTTCTATATGTTCTGTACAAGTCCGACTGTAGGTTTTATGACAGAATGGTTATACAAGTGAACGTGTTCCAACCAGATATAAGACTCCAAATACAAATGGACTGTACATCATTGAGATCATGACCGACAATACATCTGACCAGGACAAGAAGAATCCAAATAATGTACAGGCCCGGCTCCAAGCTGTCCAAGCAAAGCCTATTTGAGCTAGGGGACAGTGCTGGCTCTCGCTTCTGGCTGCTGTCTGCAGATTTTTTGTCATGTTTGTGGGATTGTCAGTGATTGTTCTCTTGCCCCTACAGTACATATCTAGCATAGAATAACATTAGAAATATATTTTCATACTATTATTGTTTTTGACTGTCTCTAATTGAGAGGCAGGCAGAGGACACTTCCCCTGTGGACACGTACTTGTGTATATGGACACTTCTTCCTGGACAATTCTCAGGGCCACATGCAAACAGGGCCAATCCCTTTGCTTGACAATGCACGGCTAGCTTCAACAACCAATATTGCAATTGCTCTTCACAAGGGGATAGGATTGAGCTTTTTACAAGTACCCTATGTTGAAATATTCTTAGCTATCTACTTGCTTCTCACTCCATTCACAGCTAGTAGTAGATGTGATGGATTAGTAGATGCTAGTAGTAGATGTGATGGATGCAGTAGATGTGATGGATGCAGTAGATGTGATGGATGCAGTAGATGTGATGGATGCAGTAGATGTGATGGATCTGTACTTTTGTGGCTTTTTGAAGGTGTCTTGGAATGAGAACCCTCAGAAGAATTGACTACGCTATGGATCCAAGCCCCAATTAGCACCTTGCCTGAATTTATCAAGTCCCAAGCAATTAAGCAGCTCCAAAAAATACTTGAAAATTATTTACATGACACCATGACCCTATTACAGCTTTATCTTTATTTTTTTCCAATTGAAACTGTGCAAAAAGAGCTAAAAGCAGACCAAGCTCAAAGTCCTGCTAATTACATAAACTGCTGACCAATTTTCTGTAAGCTTAGTCAGAAATGCAGTATCTAACTTTTGGTCACCTTATTCCATAGCCATTAAATTCCCACAAAACAGTTGCTCCATTGTATTTATATATAGATGAGCTATGTCCTGTGCTGAAGGTACAGGTACATAGCTCATTGGGGGCTTGTCCCAAACCTTGACTGCATCCTGGCCCAGAAGTGGTACACCTTTCTAATATACAGTGCTTAAACATCTTCCAGAAAAAAAAACCCACAGCTTTGCCATAGAACAGGCCTACATTGCCTTTGGGTCCTCATACTTCCAAAGGATTGTGCTCAATCACTACACTGCTCTCCTCCAGTACAACCTCTACCATCTCCTATTCTTTGACTGAGGGGCCTTTGAACAGGAGTTCTCTCAAGTTCAGAGTTTATGACACAGTTTCCCAAGGCCAAATGGAGGCTGGTATTGCTCTAGATGAGCACTAACAAATTCATTACAACATTTGTTGTCTGCATACATGAGATGCTCTGCCTTGCTCCAAATCAAACCACATATAACTGGCTCAAAAATCTTGTCACCAGTATATATCAGTGCTGGGAAGGCCCCTCCAGCATGGGGCCAGTCTGAAGGACCACAAACCCTCCACAACCCTCTAGAACCTCATGGCAACCCTGCTATTGTTGTGGAAATGAGACTCAGAATGCTCAAGCATCCTCAACTTTCTTCTTCAAAGGTTGTAGCAGATTGTCACACTAGTTACACATGCCACTGCATGTGAGTATGAATTACTTGATTATGTAAGGACAGCATCTTGTATTTTACATTGTATCTAGTCAATCCAATTATTGTGATCTGCTTCAGCTACTGTGTGAACCATGCAAGATTGTTCTAACTCATAACTAACATTACATTTTTTTGAATCTTCTGCTATTGGCTTTTCTTGGATCTCTGTTACTCTATCAGGCCACTTATCAAACTTCTTGACTTCTTTAGTGCCATGTCTGTCAAAAATATTGATGTGCTACTTTTGGTCCTAGCTGCTGTGCAGGAAATAACCAACCAGGCAGACTAGAGAGGGGTTGTGAGTAGCTAATACTTAGCAGAGTCATGAGCAAGTTCCCTGTAACATGTTTAGACTCACATGGTTGGTAGCAGTTCAAAGGGACTTATTGAGTGGAAAATGGGGGAGACATTAATGATAGCAACCAGCACTGGTCCCTGTTGCTTGGAGTAAGCATGCATGGATGCTAAGTTACTGTAAATTAAACAAGAGGGGCTGAGAAGGCTACAAACTGGCAGTTCTATGCTGTCCTATAGTAACAAAGTGGAGGGGTATTTATACTAGTAAAAGTAATGTGACCAAAAGGAGTAGTTGCCAAGTAGGTAAAGAGGACAATGGTGTCAGCCACTGGCTGACTAAGTAAGAAAAACACATGCCAAAAAGGGCAGCCATTATTGAATAAGAAAAGAGTCAAAAATATAAATGATGAATAATATCAGTTGCCCAATATAATTTCCAGGATAGTGAGGGCTGCTAATAGTGTGAGCTGAGGTGGCCATGAAAGGGAATGTCATTCAAGGTCAATTCAGTCATTAAGGCTTTTGTCATTAACAGTTGTCATAGTAAAGGAGTTTCTTTGGGAATTTGGTCATGCCTCATGTGATAGCTGTCACCTAATCTGCCAGATCAGATAAAGTCATATCTGTCAGCATCATTAGACATTTCAGTTTCATTGTTATCTTGTTGTAAGCACCAGATGGATCTTATCCTCTTCCCCCTGACTAAATTTTTGGCTGTCCTCAGTCAAAGAAGAAAATTTTAAGACCCTGTGATTGACAGGGTTGGTCTGTGCATAGCTGGTCCATGCACTATTCTGAAACCTATAAGTGAGCTTAATGTGTTGCTTGACTTCTTCATTCCCCATCCCTTCTTAGGCTTTTCCTTTTTGCCTCCTACACCATGTCCTTTGATGCTGCAACCCAGTTTGCTTGCCTGGCTGCCACACAGGAGTTTGTGGAGAATACTCCAAAAATTTTGTTGTTAGCACACACATTGCTTAGCATCAATCAGGCATTATGTTATTTTGACCATATATGTACATTACTATGAGTCAGTGCACATTGGTGGGGTGGAGTGGCCAGAGTGGGATGCAGTAGCAGCCAAGTGTCAACTGCTGTATGCCAAGTATCAAATTGGAACAATGGCTACAACCATTTGATAAACATTTCATGAGTTTTTTCTTTTACAATTCTAATGTCTGGATGTTGACAGTTATTGTTTAGAAGGACACAACTGGTTTGGTATATGAAGACTTCATGGCACCAACAGATGCCAATATAACAGTATCTTAGTACAATTTCACTAGGTTCTGGAAACATTGCTAAGTTTTTTCTAGATGTTTGAGGAGTTGTTGGCTAACAACAAGCTTTTCTTCTAGAACCCCTTGTTGCATAGTGTGGAGCCATTGCATTATGGGGGTGCAGGCAAGGAGTCAACTGCACTCCCTCAGGCTAGTGGCTCTGGTAAAGCAGGTGCAGAGTTGCTTGTCCTACCAAGGACTTCAAAGACTCCAACAGAGGATGTTAGTGCCAAGAGGATGAGTATGCCAATGGTGAGCTGCAATTGTGTTGCTTTAGCACCCATCATCAACATCTTGTTGTTAGCCTTCAAAAAAGCAAAGAGCAGAAGAGTCAGAGAACAAGAAAGAAAGAGTGAGTTGCTAATTTTCTCTTTCTTGCTTAATGGCCCAATTGCTAACATCTGGTAACAGCTTAGTAAAGGAAAGGAGAAGGCCACCATTAACAAAGAGTCTGGATGTTGGCACCCATTGGGTACCTTCCTTTGCTATTGTTGGAACAAAGGCCAAAAGGGCTGCTCATTGCACAAGCAGTCATTGTGGAGCTAGAAATGCTTAAGTAAGAAAAAGAGCATGGGGAAGGCTGTGAAAGTAAAGGCAGTGAAGCAATTTTTGGAGGGCCAGCAGGAACTAGCAGTGGTTGGTAAGCCAATTGTTGTTAAGAAGGTGACATTGCAGCTCAAGTCAGGATGGAATATTAGGGGGTGAGGGGGTGTCAAGAAAGGGGCCTTCAAGAGCAAGGAAACTGTTGAAATGGAAGACAAAGAAGAGGTAAAAACTGGTGGAAAACAAGGTGCTAAGGTTGCCACAGTTGTCAAGGGTAAGTAATGCTGTTTAGAGGCAACTAGGGATGACTAGAGAGAGAAGGTAGCAGAAGATGTGGAGATAAGCCAGGCAACTCTATCTGCTGAGAGAGCAGAGATAGTGGATATAGTCACTAAGCTTGCTGAGCCAGCACCAATGGCTGGGCCAAGTGGGACTCAGTAAGTTTCTAACTTTTTCATCTCAAACTCTCATTGACTGTTTGATTGCAGGGACAAACCCATGATGCAGACTCCAGTGGATCCAATGAGTGCCCCTAGGCAAGTGATTCTTTCTCTTTGCAGAAGATTGTGACTGATCTTTAGCTACCTTAGCAACAAGCCTGGAGAATGGACATCTGGGGTGGGCAACAAAGCATCTGTTGCAGTGCCCATATATCTGGTAAGCCATTGCATCTATTTGCTTGAGAGTCCATTTGTTAATGTCAGTTCTGAGGATGAGGTGGACTGGCTAGGGGAGGAGCTTCCTTATTCTGTCACCCTAGACCCCCAAAGCAACCTCAAGCATTACTGAGAGCAGGCTGGAGACACAGAGCAGGTTTTGGAAATGGAGTTAGCAGCAGCAAAGTGGGATCTTTGAGTGGCAAGGGCCAAGTACAATGTTGTCTGGCAGGTCAGTCTCAATGCTTGCATGCTATTGGGACAACTGCAATGCATTTATTGCCTGGAAAGAAGAAAACAGTGTGACTATTAAGTGGTGGGAAAAGTCAGTGGATGGGCCTCTCTCTACCAACAAGAACTTCTTGTTGTGCCTAAAATAAACTTTTTAGTTTATTGTTTATGGACATCTCCCGGATGTATTGGTCTCGGCTTCGTCGTTCTCTCTGTTTTGACGCGTGTCATACACGCACATTGAGGACAACAATCCACCAAGGTCGGTGGCAGATCGACACGTGTATACTTGGGTTAGATGCTCCCGTCTGGTTGTTTGGAAGGAGACATAATCAAGGACCACGTCTTTTGATCGCATCACTTCTTGTCGGGTTCAGTCTAAGGCATTGTCTGCTCCGTATACTCTTCATCTCGTTTTCTGACACGACATCGGTTTGTCCCACTGGTGCCCAACAAGTCGCGTCACGATCTTGCCCTGCCTGAGTCATGGAACTTGACGAGGCGACCGCACGCTTTACTTTTTTTTCCAAGAGGACTGACCCCCTACCACTACGGGTCTGGCGGGCAGAGTATTCCGCGCTTGCAGTTGTAGAGTTTCCTTTTTAAGAGAACAAAAGCAATGGCACATCAGCCTGGCACGTGGAAAAGATGTTTACGGCGCGTGACATGTTTGGTCCATCAGCTGTTTTTCTGCCAGCTGCTATGATGTTGACGCGATTGCGAGCTTCGAGCAGAGTTGTTCGTTTTCTCCGCTTGGATTTATTACAAAATCTCATTGGCAAGTTTATTTCCAGCATTTCCGTGGAATACGCACCATCACGACCGGCGCAGACTCGACGAAGCTCAAATCATCGCCGCCTCAAGCAGACGACAAGCCTTTTCAAGTCAAACTCCACGACGATTCGTTTCGCGCTTACCGCTGCGATGCCCCCGACCTCGACGTTGACGTTACTAAACATCAGCTCCTTACAATGTACAAGCAGATGCAACTCGTTCGCCGCATGGAAATGGCCGCCGACTCTCTCTACAAAGCCAAACTCATCCGCGGTTTTTGCCATCTCGCAATTGGTCAGGTCAGTCTAAGCTCTTCATCTATTTTACTCTCTTTTATCCCTCAAAAATTTCAGGAAGCAGTATCAGTAGGCCTCGAGCAAGGCATCCAACCCAACGACCGCGTCATCACCGCCTACCGCTGCCACCCCTTTGCCGTCCTCCGCGGCGGCACCGTCACAGGTGTCCTCTCTGAGCTCCTCGGCCGCAAAACAGGCATGTCCCACGGCAAAGGCGGGTCCATGCACATCTTCACCCCCACCTTTTACGGCGGCAACGGCATCGTCGGCGCCCAGGTCCCCGTCGGCGCAGGCGTGGCCTTTGCTCAAAAGTACATGGACGAGAAACATGCGACGTTTGCAATGTACGGCGATGGAGCGAGTAACCAGGGTCAGGTGTTCGAGGCATTCAATATGGTGCGCCCCACAAAGTCTTCCCTGGTCAAAAGCTAAGCTTACCCTGATGTACAGGCGAAATTGTGGAATTTGCCGACGATTTTTGTTTGTGAGAATAACAAGTATGGGATGGGCACGTCCGCGGCGCGCAGCTCGGCTAATACCGAGTATTTTATGCGCGGAGATACTATACCTGGCGTGCAAGTCAACGGCATGGACATTATCGCGTCCCTCCAGGCCGTGCGCTTTGCGAGAAAGTGGGCAGTCGACGACCAGAAAGGCCCGTTATTGCTAGAGTTTGTGACGTACAGATACGGAGGTCATTCGTGCGTTGGTTCCTTGCTTTGCTTTGCCCGCGACGACGACGACGATGATGATGGGATACAGGATGTCTGACCCTGGAACGACGTACCGCACGCGTGAAGAGGTACAGCGGATGAGGAGCACACAAGACCCTATCCGTGGGTTGCAGCGATACATTGAGGAGTGGGGTCTGGCTACTGAGCAGGAGCTCAAGGTTCGTTTCCGGTTCATTCTTCTCTCCATCCATCTCACCTCCCCCCCTCGCAACAACAGTACCTCGACAAAGAAGCGAAAGCCGAAGTCGACAAGGCCGTTGAAGAAGCCAAGGCGGGTCCGGAGCCTGGTCCGGAAGATTTGTGGACCGATGTGTATTACAAGGGCACCGAGCCTAGTTTTATGAGGGGAAGGGAGAGGGATGAGGTGCGTTGTCTTCCTTTCGAGTTTGGTCGATGTTGATTTGGTTGGTTATGAAAAGGTGCATTGGTATTAGAGTTTGCGTAGGCCCCCCTTGTGTGTTTTCTTCATAGACTTTGTGTGTTTTTTTTTTCATTTGCTTTCTGGTATCGCTACGCTCGATGTTTATTATATTGATGGCTTTAATGATGATAGAGCTGTTCTTTTGTGAAGTCGGAGAACACACATGGACCGGGCTCTCTATCGATATACACATGAACTCAAAGGGGCCGCTCGCTAAGACGTTTGATTCAAGGATGATATTAGGACTAGTACTACTACCTAATCCGAGTCTTGTTCTTTGATGTTAGGGGCTGTTGGTTGCCGTTGAGGGATGATGCTGTGCACGGTGCACGGTTCAGCGTTCAGCGTGGGCTTGGGTGATTAATTAAATACAGTTGGCGTAGGAAGGAAATTGGATTTGCTTCGAGATGTGAATAAAGTCCTCCTCAGCACGTCCGAGCATGAATACTGTTGGATGAGCATCCAAGCCTAAGTATGAGATCGTAGAAAAATCGTGAGAGAGTGGGTACGGTTTGGGAATGGAACAAAGTCGCAGCAAAAAGTCATACCACCCTCAACGCACCATGCTAGATATAGTACAAATCCCTTTGATTTTTTGCAACTCTAGCAAAGATGGCCACCATTGTTGAAGAGTTCATTGACGATCCCCATCTTTTGCTTTTGGCTCCAAGTCTTATAGTCATGCTAGGCACAAGCATATCAGGAGTGAACTAATATAAGGAATCATCAACATACTTTGACCCATGCTGCAACCCCAAATATTTACTCCTGTGTCCAAGCCCAGGAGGCTACATCTGAGTAGACCAATCTGGGGAGTTCAATAGTTAAGGGGCAAGGACTGAGACTGAGAGAGAGTTGGTGGTTGGGAGCTAGGGATTGTCTGACTCTGTCCCTGGATCAATGCCGGCAAGGAACTGAGGCTGAATCCAGGTGTGAATGACTTGGAGAACATCTTGAAGAATGGTTAGGCTGTGGGGCATTGGCTGGATTGAGCCATAACACCTGACCCAATGAAAAACTTGTAGATGTTGCAGTGGAAAGTTCTTGGCTGATAGCTTGGTACTAGTAGTTGGAAATGAATACTAGTCCAATGGTGTGCTTGCTTAGGATAATAATCACTCTCCCTCACTCTTGACATTGCCAAGTTCTCAGTTTGAGGAAAAGATATTGAGAAATATCTGCTTCCATTCAATTCAGAGAGTGGACAAACAGAATTCTATTCCATGACATGCAAATATGATATGATAAAAAAGGTGGAGGTGGATTTGTGCATTTTACTTGAGCACACACAGCTGCTTGGGGTGGAAGTCACACAGACAATCCAAGTCATGTGATTTGGATAGGAACTCGCTAATTTACTCTAATTTTCATATCTAGTACTTGGTATGGCCTCCATTTGCCTTTATAACTGCTTTGATCCTTCTAGGCAATTAGACAGGCCAGGATATCACAATGATGTTGTTATCAGAAAACCAAATTGTTGCCTGTGGTTCTCCTGGAATTTTCCACACATATACCTTCCCATCTGATCCAATCCAATTGATCTTTGTCTCATCACTCCACAAAACTCTTTTCCAATCCTCCACTGTCCAGTTTTCATAATACTGAGCAAACTTGAGCTGGTTTGCATGATGAGCAGTCTTGAGCATGGGAACTTTTTTCTTTGTTGCTGAGCAAAAACCTGCCTCCTTCAATGCATTCCTGACTGTCTGAGGATTGACAGGACTGGAGATGACAGAATTAATGAACTGTGTAGCTTGAACAGCATTATCCAGCTTCCCAGTAGTAATTTGACAAATAATAGACTATTGTCATGTGCTGTAAGCTTGGAAGGATGACCTCCAGGATGTTTCTCTTTGTTGCTCTCCAGTTCTTTGCTGATCCTCCTCACAGTGCCCTTTCCCAGGCCAGTTTTTGCTTGGATTTGATGGTGAGAATACCCCTCATTAAGGAGAGAAGCAACAGAAGAGTGCAGCAGAAACAGGTCACATGATGGTGGTAGAGTGTCAAGAAGGTAATTGATTGAAGTTGAACATGTCAAATTAGTACAAACAAGGTCACATGACATTGTTTATACTTCCCACAAGGTGTTTCCATCTTCTACTGCTGAAAAGTATTGAGAAAATATGAAAGTTAAAGTGAGTCAAAAAACTGCCCCAATGATTGAATATTTTGTTTGATTTATTGATAAGTGACTTCTTGTCCAAATCACATGATCTATACATCATTATGAATCCAGGATGCAGTTGTATGTCATGTGATTTTCTACGATTTTTTGCTTAGGTAATTGTTGCACACCATGTGAATCTTTCCAAAAAGGCCAAACATTGGAGCAGTTTTTTGAGCCAGTGTAGACCAGGATAGGAAATGTCCAAGGAGGATGCAGCAGCCAGGGAAGATGCTAGGCACTGCAGAGCATGGGGGATAACATGATCCCTAAGGCTCTGGAAGCCTACATAGAGGTCTATATGGACTTCTTGGAATTAGAGGTTCAAGAGTACCTTCAATGCAAGTAGAGTTGAGGATTGCAAGTATCCTTGGCATGGCTGTCTCCAGTTCCACAGGGTGTTGACCCTGTGATTTTGTCTCCAGTGAATGAAGTGTTCACTATTCTCCAGGCTCCTCAGCAGCCTGGGGAAACCTCACAAGTGTTTGCAGCCAGACAGGCTGCAGTGGAGCGCTAGCAGAATGTTGCATCAGGGGTGATAGCCCCTAATGATGCCCCATCCACTGAAGAGGGATCCACTTTTACAGTGGATCCAATGTGCAGACCTAGTTGCAGGACTAGTCCTCAGAGGCAAGGAATGATGTGGGATGATCATATCATCCTACAGCAGTTCCACAACAGGGACCTGAAGGACTACAGACAGTCCTTCATAGATGACCAGGGAGTAGCGTTTCAAGGAAACACTGCTCTTGATGCATGGTTGCAGGCTGCTGTGCCTAGAGGTACAGAAGCAGTGGTGAAGCAGAAGGATGCAAGTGTTCCTCCTGACATTGGAGTGAGCAAGAGGAGTCAAAGCCTCCCAGAACCAGTGACTCCAGCAGCCCCTCCAAAGTCATCTCATCAGATGAAGCAAGGAGATGGGCGCATGGGCACTGCTGCAAAGCCACCATTGGTAGCATTGCAATGCCTGAGGGTGCTAGAACAGCAGAACTGTGAGGAGGCACAGTATGCCTCCTCAGCACTGTCAATGGCTAGCCACTCCAGGAGTAGAGGAAGCCCACAAATTCCATTGGCAGACAATGCATGATTGTCTGCAGGCAATAATTGAACAACTGTTAGCTGTTCAATTGACTGTACCAAAGGAGGTCAAATCCAAATGGACTGAAGCATTCAAGTCTGTAAAGCCTTACTCAGGCTCTGCCAAGTTTGGTGAACTTGAGAATTGGCTCATGAGCATATGCATAAATTATGCCATGGCTCAATTAGGTGGAGAAGAGAGAGAGTGGGAGAAAATGCTCTCTCTAATGGAATACTTGAGTGATGCAGCACTCAAATAGTACCTGCAACATGTCCTACATGTCAATGGGACTCAAGAATACTAGATGTTCAAGGATGTGGTCCTCAGATTGTATGACCAATTTGTACAGCCTTCCACCATGCAGGATGCAAAAGATGCATTCCATAAGACACCATATATGGTGGAGGAAGGAGTGCAGGGCTTTTATGATGCCCTGCTGGATCAGGCCCAGAATATGGCTATCTTCCCCAATGGATTCACTATCCAGGAGCAGTTCTTGAAGGGTATTGATACCCCATGAGATGCTGCTAGCCCTCATCATGGATGGTGGCCTTGTAAGGGTGACCTCAGAGAGCTGTGGAAGTCATACAACTGGAATATCCAAAGATGTATTAACAAGTGGCTACAGTGTACAGAGCTAGCTACCCTGAGTATCCTGTAACAATGATGCATTGGGAGGCAAGTGACAACAAGTTTTTTGTCAATCAAGTCCCTCTCAAACATCACTTCAAGATTGGCTGCTGGGCACAGTACTTACTGCATCATGGTCATCCAGGTTTCCAGAACTTCATGTCCAGGATTGCCATTGATAGCTCTGGACAGGTACATTAAGGATCTGTCTTTGGGTACATCCTAGCATACATGTTAGCACCTACAGGTGCTAACACTAGAGCTTCTTATATGAGAGCATTTTCTCTCATCACTGCTTGCCTACAGCTATATACAGAGGCTGTGGAAGACTACAACCATGAGAGTTTGATGGCCTTCCAGGCTATCAATAAATACATGTTTCTGTTGCACATTGATGCGCTGACTTGCCGCCTAGCTGCCGTGCAGGAAACAACCAACAAGACCAGCTAGATAGGGTTAGCTTAGCAAGTAGTAGCGTTACGTGTGTGTGTGAGAGGAGTCAAGCAAAGTCCCAGAAACCCGGTAAGGAGAAGTGGGGTCGGAGTTGGTAAGGAAGTGTGAGAGAGTGGTAAGAGATAACGGTGCGGCCGCTAGTGTCTGTGCCAAATCATCGCTAAGTGAGAAATCTGTCAAAGACCCAAACAGTCGTTAAGGAATAACGGAAGAGTTAACGGAAATATACGAGCTGCTAGCTGTAAGCGCTAGCGTTTAACGAAGGCGAAACGAGGGCACCCGTATAGTGCTTGACAAAAGCGAAGCGAGGGTACCCGTATGGTGCTTAATGAAGGCGACGAGTGCTAGTCCAACAATACTGTCGGGCTGAGCACGAGGAGCGAAGGAGACTGGACTGGGTAAACCCAAATCAGCCGTTTAATGAAGCAAGAGCGTGAATGAGATCTTAAGCATAGTCTGAAGTGGGGACTAGACTCTGATTTGATTCGATGCTCTTTAGCTACTGACAGGGCAGTATTTATAGGTAAGTAAGATGGTAGATAAAAGGGGAAACTGGTAATAGGTAGTAAGCATAGCGGTTGCATGTGATAATGTGATAATGTATGTCAGGAGTAAGGCAATAAAAGGGGAAACCGGTAATAGACAGTAAGCGTAGCGGTTGCATGTGATAATAGGGGAAACCGGTAATAGATAGTAAGCGTAGCGGCTGCATGTGATAATGCATGCCGGGGGCCGTAGAGAGGGGCCTGGGTTGTCGCAAGGTCGGCTGGGTCGTTAAGGGAAAGGTCGGTAACAGTCGGTGTCGTTAGCGGTCGGTCGGTAGCAGTCATGTGCTGAGGTCACGTGCTTGGTTCAACTTGTCGGTGTGGGGCAGCCAGCGCTGACTGGGTCGTATCATCTCCCCTTGACTGAAAAACTGACTGTCCCCAGTCAAAGGAAAATCCTCGAAGTCTCGTGATTGTTAAGCATGGTCTGTGCGGGGGCTGGTCCGTGCGCCATACCGAAAAACCATAAATTTCAGCGACTTTCCAGACTTCATCGTTACGTTCCTTGCAATGGCGACACCTTCCTTCTTCAACTATTCCACCACTTTTGCACGATTTGTGGCCGCCCAGGAATTCCTCGAGAAGGTGCCGAAGGTCCTGTCAATGAGGCGCACACTCCTCGTGACCAACCCACAGTCGGCAGTTACCTCAATCTTGTCGACGTACCTGCACTGGTTCAAGTCGGCCGGCAGCAGCAGCATCACGTGGGCAGAGCAGGAGGCGGTAGGAGAGGAGTGCCGGGCGCTATATGCTCAGTACAGGGAAGAGGCCTGGATGCGGCCTTACGATCAACACTTTGTAAGTTTCTTCGTTTCTTAATGTCTCATTCGGTATGCTAACGGTAGCGTTAAGGGTACGGTACCAGAAGGAGCAATGGCGATTGAGAAGGTAGCGGCGGAGCCGATGACGGTAAGTATCAACGGTGTCGCTATGACTTAGCGGCGTCGTTAAGGAATTTCCAGTTGTTTGATGAACTCTCTTTTGACGAGCAGTTTTTCTTTCAGCACCCGCCCAAGGATCCAATGGCGTCAGCCAGTTCGAGGATGAGGGAGGATCGTGGCGAGGGGTCAAGCCGGCAGGGCAGAGCTGCTGGTAGTGCTGGAACAGAGTCGCCAGTGTTACCGCAGACTCCAAAGACTCCTAAGCCGGCAACAGAGGCAAGGGTGCGGACGAGAACGATGACGGTGCCGAAGGTAAGCTTTTTGTCTCTTGTTGTTGCAACCATTAAGATTTTGACGACAACTGGTAGCGGAAGACGCTGAAGGGCAAGGAGCGGGTCACCAGGGACGAGGATAGCGGAGAAGAGCTGGTAAGTGACTTGCTTTGGGTTAACGGCCAGGTATTAACGGTTAGCCCAGACTCCGTCAAAGAAGGGCAAGGGCAAGCCGAAGGCAGTGGCTAGTGATGACAAGAGCGAGGAGGAGGTGGCGGTTCCCACGTCGTTTAACAACCAGGAATTGAAGAAGTTGCTGCGTGGGCGCTTGCCCTCGTCAGTGCTGGACACGGGAGCCGGTGCAGGGGAACGAGTCGGACGGCAAAAGGAGAGGAGGCTAGTGGCACCGCTGCCAGGGCCGCTTTCCGTGAGAGGGTAGGGGCGGTAAGCATCTTTTTGTCACTCCTTACCGGCCATTGGTTAACGACTCCTGCGGTAGTGCGACGGTTGTTGGGCCCTTAACAACCCGGAGGGCTGCTGGTATCCAACTGGCAATCTCCCTTGCTACCGGTGCAACGAGGTGAGCAAGGGTTGCTCAATTTGAGGTCGGTCATTACGGGGCCACAGCGGGGGTCACAAGGGGAAGAAGGCAGAGGGGGTGGCCTTGGTGCGAGCGGCGAGGAAGTATCTGGAGAGGGCGGCGGTAGCAAAGGCCGTCGAGAGGAGCTTGGGTGGAGACGAGGTTGCAGAGGGAACTGGGCTGGTAGCAGGGCCTAGTGGGAGCTGGTAAGATGTTGTTCCTGCTTGGTTATGCCGCTAACATTCGCTTTGAATTATCGCCAGGGCGACAGAAATGGAGATGCCGGAGGTAGAGATGGGCAATGCGACTGGGGTTTCGGAGGCAAGACGGGTGGTAAGTGTTTGTCTTTAGGCGCATTTGTTAATGCTAACGACTTTTTCGCTAGCCGGTCAACTTTGGCTGTCCTCCTCACGCAACCGTGGAGGAGGAGGAAATCTTATGGCTCAATGAGGACCTACTGGTCCCGTTGCCATTTGATCCTCGGGGAGACTTGGAGAAGTACAGGGTGCGAGCAGCAGAGGTTTGCCGCTTGATGAACAGGGAGATAACGGCAGCGGAGAATGATTTGCGGGCGGCACAGGCATGGTACGGTATGCTGAGGAGGGCGGAAGGGGCCTTGGAGCGGTACCAAAACGACTGCGATGCCTTTATCACTTGGCAGGCCGAGGTCGGGGTAACAGAGGCAGACTGGGGGAGGTCGTGGGATACAGAGCTGCCATCCGACGATTTTGTCTCGCCGTCGCCCTAACAATTTTAATTTAGTTCTTGTCTTGTTGACAACTGACCCCCTTAAGGGGTCTTTTTAAATAAACGGTTTTTCTTGGAGACTGGTTTGACCGGTACGATAGCGGCCAGGAAACGGTGGAATAGATAGAGGAGAAAGGTGACAAATCAAGAAAGAAATAAAGAGCTTGAAATAAACGCTCAGTAGATCATCATGGCGCTTATGCAATGTCGCTTAACGAATGCGTCTTAATGAAAGGCGGAGTGAAAAATCGAAGCAAAAGAAACAAAAGGAAAAATAAATGGTGGAAGAAGATAAACGCTCAGTAGATCATCATGGCGCTTGCGCAAGGTCGCCTAACGACTGCGTCTTAACAAAAGGCAAATGGAGAACGGTGGTGAAGGTTAAAAAGAATAAGTAGAGGGCTTAACGGTTGTGCATGTATGTCGGAAGGCGTAGGTAGAAAGAAAGTCTATGATGAATAGAAACGGAACAAGTAAAGAAGAAACAATAGAAATAAAGGCTTATCAAGAGCTGTTAAGGTTTTTTTGGATCTTTTGCGGTGAGAGGGGTGTATGGTGGAAATGGTGTTTTCTAATCTTCTTCGGCGGTATTGTCCAATGATTCGTCGGGATTAAGGGAGCCTTCATCATCGAGTAAGTCGGTTTCTTCTAGTATTCTTAAATGGTCGGTATCAATGTTGAAGGCGTCGGTAGGGAGAGGGATGTGGTCGCGGGCAAAATAGGGGACTAGGCAAAAGGCGGCTACCGGTCAGTGGAGTATGGATCCATCTAATTTGCAGAGAATGTAAGCGCCTCCACAGTTACGTGAGATTACCACTAGCGGTCCTAAGTATCGAGGTCGCATCTTCTTGTTATGGGTGACTTCAATGCATGTATTCCTCATCAATACTAGGTCTCCTTGCTTGAAGTCGTAGTCTCGATTGGTAGCGGCGTGCTCTTGTTCAAAACAGAGAGCCGCTAACCGGCAGGCGGTAAGGACGGTATTGTGTAAATGGTTGAGATTGGCTTGTCTGTGTTGGAGGTCAATAGTGCGTCGGGCAATGAGGTCAGTAGTCGTTAACAGGGAATCGGGAGGTGGCTGGAGGTAGGTCGCTTCTATGATGTTGGCGGGGAATAGGGGATGAGTACCGGTAGCGGCGTAGTAAGGGGAGCAACCCATGCGGCGGCGGACGGTAACATGTTCTGACCAGAAGACAGAGTAAGCAGCTGAGCTCCACTTAGACTGGTCTCCGTTAACGGCTTTGAAGAGGGCTTGTCGAACGTCAAAGTGGGGTTGTTTGGCGATACCGTTAGCATGTTTGTTGTAACCGGATATGCAAATGTGGTTGATGTGGTACTTCTTGGCGAGGTAAGCGACAGCTTTAATGATGGGGGGACCGTTATCGGTAATGATTTCGTTAAGGGTGCCCCAGCGGCAGATGATGTCCTCAAAGAGCCACTTAGCGATAGCATCGGTATTTTTGTGAGCGAGCATGCAGAATTTGGGATAGTGGATTAGCAAACAACGTCCTTGGATGATATACTTGAACTTGTTTGAAGGCGGCATAAACATGGTGTCGATGTAGATTTTGCTGGATAGCGACGGTAGGCGGTATGAGGACTTTGGTCGTTTGGTGGACTTGGCAAATGTGGCACGAGCAAATGTACCAAACGATATCGGCTGCTACCTGTGGCCACCAAAAGCACTCCAGCAGGGCAGCTCTCGTAGCAAACAGACCGCGATGTCCGAGGTTGTCGTGCATAGCATGCAGAATGCGAAGTTGTGAGTCAGGCGCTATGAAGAGCTTGTGCTCACCGTTACGATCGTGTCGCCAAAGCTTGCCATTAGCGAGGAAAAAGCCGCTAGCGTAGCAAAGGAAGGTAGCAAGGGCTTTGTTGTTAAGGCCCGGCGGTCGCTTGAAGTTGGTAAGCCACTGCCTGACGAGTTGAACTCTTTTGTCGCCGGCAAGGGCCTTGGGTGAGCGAGGGATGTTGTCGTAGGAAAGGGGGTCGGTAATGGGTGGAATCAAGACTTCGGTAAGGGGAACGGTATTGTTAACGAATGTTGTTAGAGTCGGATGGTAATGGGCGAGTGGGGGTAAACAAGGGACAGTAGAGGCAGAGCGGGCAAGGGCGGTCGGTAACTGAACATGGTGCATGAATCTGTGCATACGATCAATCCAATCTTCGAAGATGTCGTTGTCGGTATCGTCTGGGGGAGGCTCAGTAGGCTGTAACGGTCGTCGCAAAAGTCCATCAGGTCCATGAAAGGTTCCTTTAACGTGTATGAGCTCAAAGTGGAACATAAGGATAGCCATGATCCAGCGGTTCATACTAGCTGAGGGCTGAATGTCAGGGTTCTGCAGCATACCTTTGATGTAACGGGCGTCGACTCTCATGATAAGGTTCCTAACACCTAGGAGGTACATGCGTAGCGCCTGCAAAGCTCGGTACAAACCATAAAGCTCAAGCTTGGGTTGACTGAAGCAAGCTTCGCGCTCGTTAAGGGTGATGGAACCGAAACGGTTATAGCAACGTTGCTTGAAATTGTTGGTAGTGCACTGGCAAAGGTAGAAACCGACCACTATGTAGGACGTGTCGACCGCTAAGATCATGGGATCATCGGATTTGTAGTCGATGGGAACGAGGGGTTTAGCATTGTGTAAGGCCTTGATGAGGTCTTTCTGGGCGTTAAGCTGGTCAGGTCCAAATTCAAAGGGAACTCCAGTACAGGTGAGCTTTGTTAGGTGATGAGCGCAATGGGCGAAGTTCTTAACAAACATCTGGAGGACTCCAACGGTACCTAGGAAGGCGCGGACTTCGGTTAACGACTGGCAAGGGCCTCAGCAGTCCAATAGTGCTAAACGGTTTTTGTCAGGGACCAGGCAGGTAGGAGTGCAAACGTGGCCAAGGATCTTAAAGGCTGGCGCGCAAAGGACTAGCTTATGACTGGAGAAAGTGCCACCGCAGTACTTCATGCGCTGAAGGACACGGTTCAGGAGCTCAAAGAACTCCCAAAGCACCAGACAAATGTTGGGATTGTCGGGATGCTTAGCGGGTGAACCGTTAACGAGTTTCCAGTCCTTCGGGCCTTTAACGCCAACGTTGTTGATGGGGGGATTTTGGGCTGGAGGATGTGGGTGACGTCGTTGTGGAAGATGGGCACGGCGTTAGTCCATCCCATTGGGAGCATTAGTAAGTGGAGGGCGCCAAACGGTGTCTGGAAAGTTGTTAAGTCGCGGGAGGCGGGATCGATAAGGCGCTCATCATAGCCAACGTAGAGATCGAGGGTAGCGCCGCAAATGCGGCCAGCGAAGGATTCGGCAACGTGGTTGGGGAAAGGGGGAACGCCAGAGTGGCGGATCGTGCTTGGTTTAACGGCTCGAGGCTGTGGACTAGACAAAGTTTACCGTTTTTCTTCAAGACACAGAACCAGCGGGACCGGTAAGCGGAGTTCGAAGGTTCGTAAACACCTGCTTGGATCTTGCTATGGATGATTTTGCAGATTTCCTTTTCGAGGCCTGGCGGTATTGGTTGGTTGTGCTGAACCCAAGGAACATGAGGGATGGTCGGTATGCAGACGGGGGGAAAGAAGTCAGGTCAAAGGCTACCTCATTTGGAGTCTTCCCAAGCAAATGCGTTTTGTTGCTTAGCGACAAGGTCCACGAGTACGTTAAGCTCATCTTGGGTAAGAAAGCTGGTATCGTGTTCTTTAGCGAAAGTTGCTTTGCGGTCGTCGGTAAAGCGGGGAGTCGGTAAGAAAGGAAGGGGATTAGGATCGAGCTTGGGTATGTTCGCTAAGGGGTCACCAAGGATATGTTGTTCGATTCGAAAGTCTTTGCTAACATGGCTAGCGACAGGCTTGGTCTTCAACGCGATGGGTTTGTATTTCTTCTTGACTTGGACTCCTTTGCGTTTTGGCTCGGTGGCGGCGTAAATGGCTGGGAAGGGGACGTTAACATAAACGGGAGCAGAGACGGTATCGAGCATTCCAGATGCTTGGCCAAGAATAGAGGGATTGGAGAGACTAGGGGAAACAAAATAAGAGCAAGGCGGGATAACGGTCTCGGAAAGGTCGCTAGCGGTCACATATAGATAGGCAAGAGAGAGATTGTTGGAAGCTGTTTTTGGGTTTTCTAGTATTTCGGAATCGAGTGGGGTATGCGATTGCACTATAACGGAGTGCTTTTGGTGGTCATAGTCGAGGATGACCGCTAAGCCCTCCTCAGCGTTGCTAACCATGGGGGTGGTGGCGAAAGCAACGGGGCAGTCTGGCGCTATACTTGGGCTGAACCCTCTGTTGCTTGTGCTGACTGCGGGGAAACGTAGGGATGGTGCGACAAAGGCCGGTATTGGGGTCCGTTATTGTTATTGTGGTTTCCGTTTCACTAAGTGTATCGACGGTACTCTTGGTAAGGACATTGAAGGGGCAACCAAACAGGATATTGTAAGCGGGCGAGCGTAGGACATGGATCTGAAGGTACAGGGTGATACCGCCAACAGTGCAAGGGACATTACGAGCTAGACCGAGCGATTTGTCCATAGTACCGTTAGCGCTCTGCATGTTCAGGATGATGCTGGGGTCGTAGGAGATACCGAGATAGTTAGCGACTTCAGCAGACATAGAGATGATCTGGGAGCCGCTATCCGCTATACATTCGATTTCCTCACGGTTATCAACCAAGAGCATGATGGACCGGATAGACTGAGATTCCTGAGCAACCGTTAATGTAACTGGCTCCTCACCAGGCAGTAGCGACTTGATGTACGCTTCTACTGGGTCAATCGAGGTGACTTGGGCTCTAGCAGCGTTGGAAAGTGGAGGGTTGGTAGCAGGAGTGTCGGTAGCTCGAGTGTTGTTTAGGGAAAAGAAGGGCAGCGCGTCGTCAACGATATCGGTAGACTCTTGGAAGGCAGTGACGTTAGGAGGCATGGTCCGTTTAGGCGTAACGGCGTTTCTGAACTGGTTCCAGATGTCGTTAGAGAGGGAGCAGAGCTTGCTGACAGAGACGGTAAGCTTGGTCTGCAGAACCCGGTCAAATACCTGCTTGGACTGTTCGATATCATAGATGGGGGCCATACTCCTGTAAGCAGCGTCAGTCCGTTTATCAGGAGCGCCAAAGTTCTGATTAGTTGGAGGCTGGTAGCGAGACAAGATACCGGAATATGGGTGGACTGGGGGATCGACCATGGGAACGTGTTTAATGACTGGCGGCTCAGGGGCTTTAGCGATACCGGTAGCGGAGGCAGAGGCAGGACGTTCGTTAGCGACAGGGACGGAGCGTTTGTTAGTGGCAGGGGGACTGGCAGAAGAGCTGGTGGGAATGGTTTGTTCGTTAACGGCGGGAGAACTGGTAGCGGCGGAGTTGTTAGCAGCTTTAGGGGGAACCAGTCGATATCCCTTAGCACGAGAGATCTCGATACCATCAAAGACTTCTGCTGGGCGGCGTAGAGCATAAAGTTCCCGTTCTAAGGCAGCGACGCATTCTTCCCTGGATAGCGTTCCTGGGCTAGCGGTTGCCGGTTGCAAGACCTCGTGAATAAACGTCTGGGACATGCCTTGGAGTTGTTCCGCATCAGGGTTAGCATTAGCGCTGAGTCAGCCAGTAAGAATCTGGTTGGGGTTGAGCCTGTGCCATTCGTCGACGCATTCCATATATAGCCGTTTGCCAACGTAGTTGGGGATCATAGCGCCAGACGGTAAGACAACCTTGCCTTCGTGGTTCCGACGGATTTTTCCTTGACTGATGAAGCTTTCCAGCTTAACGCAACTGCCTCGTACCATCGTATGACCGGTTTCACCGCAGAAGTGCAACTGTTGCTAAGAGGTCGAGAGGCACGGGACTGAGAGCTGTTGCCGGCAGTCAATGCAGCCATCTTTTCCTCCATACGTGCGAGAGCATTAACGATAGTGGTGGCGGCGATGTTGAGAGGTTCCTTTTTAATGATAGTGGTTGGTGTGGGGGCAGCGGTGTTAACGGTAGGAGTCTTAGCGTTAGCGGTTGTTGGTTTCTTCGAAGTTGTGGCGGTGTCAGTACCCTTCAGAACCCATTTGGCAGCTTCAAAGACTTGTTCTACCTCATAGGGGTCCTCCGGGTGATGGTTGGGAAGGGTGATTTCAAGATGGCGGACAAGTTTGGACCATAACAAAGTCAGCAGTGCGTCGAGGAAGTTGTCGATATGATGGCCTGGGAAGTTCTCTAAGAGTTCAGTAACATCAAGAAAATCCCTAGCGGTAGCGAGTTCCTCTTCGAGGTTACAAGGCGGAGGCGTTAAAGGTGATAACGGCGATGGAGGGGGAATGTCAAAAGGAATAATTGGTAGCGTGGATTCGAGACATAAATGGTTTTTGGCCTGGAGGCAAGTTTCCGGTGGAATTTTGCTATAGAACCCCTCGCGGTGGGCTCCAAAATGATGCGCTGACTTGCCGCCTAGCTGCCATGCAGGAAACAACCAACAAGACCAGCTAGATAGGGTTAGCTTAGCAAGTAGTAGCGTTACGTGTGTGTGTGAGAGGAGTCAAGCAAAGTCCCAGAAACCCAGTAAGGAGAAGTGGGGTCGGAGTCGGTAAGGAAGTGTGAGAGAGTGGTAAGAGATAACGGTGCAGCCGCTAGTGTCTGTGCCAAATCGTCGCTAAGTGAGAAATCTGTCAAAGACCCAAACGGTCATTAAGGAATAACGGAAGAGTTAACGGAAATATACGAGCCGCTAGCCATAAGCGCTAGCATTTAACGAAGGCAAAACGAGGGCACCCGTATGGTGCTTGACAAAAGCAAAGCGAGGGCACCCGTATGGTGCTTAACAAAGGCGACGAGTGCTAGTCCAACAATACTGTCGGGCTGAGCACGAGGAGCGAAGGAGACTGGACTGGGTAAACCCAAATCAGCCGTTTAATGAAGCAAGAGCGTGAATGAGATCTTAAGCATAGTCTGAAGTGGGGACTAGACTCTGATTTGATTCGATGCTCTTTAGCTACTGACAGGGCAGTATTTATAGGTAAGTAAGATGGTAGATAAAAGGGGAAACTGGTAATAGGTAATAAGCATAGCGGTTGCATGTGATAATGTGATAATGTATGTCAGGAGTAAGGCAATAAAAGGGGAAACCGGTAATAGACAGTAAGCGTAGCGGTTGCATGTGATAATAGGGGAAACCGGTAATAGATAGTAAGCATAGCGGTTGCATGTGATAATGCATGCCGGGGGCTGTATAGAGGGGCCTGGGTTGTTGCAAGGTCGGCTGGGTCGTTAAGGGAAAGGTCGGTAACGGTCGGTGTCGTTAGCGGTTGGTCGGTAGCAGTCACGTGCTGAGGTCATGTGCTTGGTTCGACTTGTTGGTGTGGGGCAGCCAGCGCTGACCGGGTCGTATCAACATGCTCCATGTAGAGCCTGCTTAATTTCAAAATCTAGGCAAAACAGAGGTCTTATGGCACTTCTTGGCCAATTGCATCCCATTTATGTGGATGGACCATGCGTATACATATAGTATATGCTACTTAGACTACCATTGGTCTGGCAGTGGTCTTCACATGGACCTGTTTCTCTGTGTTGATGATGACCATTTGGCACAGTTGAAACGCTATGACATTCCTGGAGTGCTTCCAGGCTACAATGGGTGGTATTATCCCACCCCCAAAAATCATGAATGCATGTGTGTTCTCATTCAATTGTTAGAAGCTTGTGGGCTTGCACCACTCATTGATTGTGAGTGGCTATGCTATGGTGAAGATGCCAGGTTCCATTACCTGGCCAATTGACCCAAGGCCACAATCAATGCAGTCATAATGCAACCACTAGTGGTAATGACTTCCAGTGCAGTGAATCCTCCAGTAGATGCATCCCTACTCATGTCTGATCCTGAGTGGGATACAATGGGTGGTATTATCCCACCCCCAACAATCAAGAATGCATGTGTGTTCTCATTCAATTGTTAGAAGCTTGTGGGCTTGCACCACTCATTGATTGTGAGTGGCTATGCTATGGTGAAGATGCCAATTTCCATTACCTGGCCAATTGACCCAAGGCCACAATCAATGCAGTCATAATGCAACCACTGGTGGTAATAACTTCCAGTGCAGTGAATCCTCCAGTAGGATCTGATGCATCCCTACTCATGTCTGATCCTGAGTGGGAGTATGTCTCATCCTGAGTAGGAGTTCAAACAATAGAACTCCCTCAATGACTCGTCATTGTCTAACAACACATCTTCGCAGGAGGGCTCACCTGCTCCTCTCACATTCCCTGCTCTGGATAGCACTGCTGCATCTGGAACAGTATTACCCACCCCACCTGGCAATATAGTGCCCAGTGAGACTGTGGCCAACACTGCTGCCTCCAAACTTGTGGCCCCAGCTGTAGTTCCTACTATTGCTGGTGCCTCCGCCACTATGGCCAAGGCTGTGGTGGAAAGGTGGGACAAGATGGCTACTGAGCCAGGGGATCTCAGGAAGCTGATGTATGTTGAGGGAATCTAGATTTCCTCTGGGTCATCTTATGTCAATCACTTTTCCTGATTGGCTCAACATAATCAGACTGTAGGATTATTGATCCTACAATACTTGTCACTAGAGGTTGCTCATCATGTGCTGAGATTGTGTTAAGGGTGGGATGCTAGTTTCCACCCCAAAATTTCTTGCATTTAATTGAGCATTTCAGTATGAGACCTTGAGGGTCTCAAGAGAGGGGAAGTGTAATGAGGATGCTGTTACCTAAGTCATTACTCTATTAACTTAATTACATAATTATTTTTAAAATATATACTTTAGGGTTGTAGTACTTGGCTAAAGTGAAATACTGTAGTTCTGGGGCTTGGTAGTAAATCACACTAAACCGTTCTAATGAGACAAGTTTTTGTATTCAAATTTATGTAGTAGTTTCCTGACTATAAGTCTGAAAACTAAAGTAGAGGTTTCTTAATGAAATCCAGCCTAAGTGATTCACTCCCTGGGAACCACCGAGCCTTTATCCACTAATTGCCTGTCAATTCTAACCTATTTCTACTCTATTTATACTGTTGTAATGGGTGCACAGACCATCTTTCCATGTGACTTGAGAATTCTATAAGTAGATTACTATATTCCCTTTTCCATTGAATTCCCTTGAAACATTGCCTATTTTCCATCCATCCGCCATGTGTCACGACCCCACCATCTCTGGACCCTCATACGCTGCTCTGACCCTGGCACACACCTCCCCCACACCTTCCGCACACCTCTGGGGCCACCAACAACCCCACAACGCTGTATCAGCAACACCTGCGGCCATCTCCAGACAAACCCCCAGACATCACCAAACCCTAGCATCTCGGCTGACATGTCACCCCGAGGCTTCCCTGTCACCGGATACATCCGGACCCCCGGCATCCTGGCCATCACATAACATTCCGCAACATTCCTCCCGCAAACCCTTGGCATGTCACTGGGCCATCTGCTTCTGTGGCATTGATGGGTGCCACCACCATGCACCATGACCACCGACCGCCCAACGCAAGACTGCCACGATCTGTGCCAGCACGCCCCGACAACTGTCATGACCCCGAGGCTGAGAGCCTGCCCCGGGACCTAGCCGGAGGACAATCAGGTGCTACGGTCCTGGGCCAGGACCTTGCCAGGGACTTAGCAGAAGGGTAGTACATAAACCATAGGATAGCATATGAGTAGGGTAGTCTTGATATTAACCATAGTTCTCTGTAGTCTCTGTATTCTCTGTCTCTGTCTCCATCTCAATCCAGTTTTGTGTCTCTATCTCTCTCTCTCTCTCTCTCTCATCTCGTCTCTCGTCTCTCGTCTCCGTGCCTTGTATTTCCATTCCATGACTTGTATCTCTGTTCCATATCTCTCCTCCATTTCTCTATCTACTGTTCCATATCTCTTCCTCTCTATTTCTACTTCCTGTTCCGTATCTCCTCTCGCCCCCCAGTTACTTGACCAACCCATCCCCCATCCATTCTGTACCTATCTCTACCTACTCCCGAACCTACTTCCATCCCCCAATCAATACTACCCTCCTGTTCCCTGTTCCCCCCTCCATTAAGAACCCCCCTACCCCCTGAACTTGTGCTCCCCTACCCAGAGCACTTTCAAACCTCACATGCATCGCTACTCATACCCCGGAGCGTCCAGACTTCACCCTGGACCACTCGTAGCTGTACCGGAGCTCCCGAGAAGCCCCGAACCTATACTTGGCCTCCCAAGCTCGCCTAGTAAGGACTTGCCAGTGTAGCTGAGCCCCCGTCATCAGCAGGACCTGACACCATGTTCCGTTACCAATAAGTTAATTGATAACCCTTTCCTGCATAGAACATGATAGACTCATGAAGAATTTCTGGAGTTTCACTGTTTCCATGAAACATTCATGTTCTGAGGAGGGAACAATAACATCAGTCCTTCCTGCTGCCTCAAGACCTAATATTCTGTCCCTTCCACCTATCCCCTTCATATTCCATGACTTCTAATGCTTCTGGGGCTTGCCTGACAAGTCCTAGAGTCACCATATTCCGGGGTTCTTTCACTTCCAGGAAAACATTCATGTTTCTTGGAAGGACATGAATGTACTCGTCCCAGCTGTTTGAAACATGCTAGGCACATATTCATCCGATGCCCTTCTTCCTAACATTCATATTTCCATGTAGTCCGATGTCCTGACTTTTCCTGAGCCAGCCCTTTTTCCTTCTGTCTTCTAGAGTATCTGATAGTTCACCTTGTTCTGACATACCAAATACTCTCCTGAACTCAGAGCTTTCCCCAGCTCTTCTTAAGTCTTCCTACTTCGTTCCCTATGTTTCCTGATCTTCCTTCAAACATTATTGATCCATCCCATTCATTCTGGTGGCAACCACATTTCCTCTTTTGATCATCTTTCTTTATGGGTCTTTCCCCTAGTCAGAATCATTCCTAAAATTCTTTCTCCTTGTTCCGGACTATTCCCCCTTATTCCTATGGTTCCCCTCTTTCCTTCTTTGCCTATTTTCGATGATTTGATATTCCGGACCTTCCTATCTTTTTATTCCATGGAGTAAGATGTCAGATTCTTTGATTATCTCTTGATTAGAGATATCTGGCAGAGATCTGCTATGTCCACCATTCCAGCAATAATAATCGATATTTAATTGCCCATTTTTTGTCCCCCCACTTGTCAGAATACTCTATTATTTTATTAGCTCTTCAGCAATGTGAATTATTTAAGTGTTCCCATGGTTTCCGGTTTCTGAGGAGTTGTCTGCCTGTTATGCCTACAGTTTTCAGCACATAGTATGGTTTGTTTTAGCCAGGACTTATGACTTTAGACATAGAGTCATATCAGGGTTATGCTTACATAACCTTAAGCTTTATCCTTTGCACACCATAGGCAGACCCAATAGACAGGTTCTGACTTATGGCTCATGCATGTAAGGCTCCATAGCGTAAAGCATTACACACCACCTCTTCCTCCAGTAACATCTAATTCATGAACAGCAGCTGCTCCTAAGCTCTGTATATGTCAGTATGGTATGATACATAGTGTATCTTTGTTTAATACAGGGATATCCAAGTACTGCCTATAAAGCCAATCTGCACACAAAAAGGGATTATTCCAACTGCTCTAGCTACAACCACAGAATACTCAGTTGTTCTGGATAATTCACAACATATAATAGTCAGTAGTCGATAATAGAGCAATTTCCACTCTATACAAGCATAAACAGGTAGCTGCCCTATCATCTCCCCCCTTCTAAAATACTGACTGCCCTCAGTTGCTACTTTAGCAGAGACCAAGAGAGAATGTGATGTGCCTGCTGATCACAAGCCCTCCATTCTGGAATTCAATTAGCCCTATTCAACCTCTTCCTTACAACCTCCAAGTCTGGAGGATTCCTCATAGGTCACTTGCCATGTCAGGGCCATTCCTTTATTATCAGGTTCATCTCCTCCCTAAAGGTCACAGTTGTAAGGGGACAACCCCTAGAGACCATCCTTTCCCTTTCCTATTCTTTTTCCTCTTCCTTTTCCCTTCTGTTTCCCTTTAGATACTATCTGTACATATTGTGTCCACATTTCTGATCACCTGACCTTGCTCTCAAGGTCATCTGATCCCTTCCTGGTCATCTGACTTCTCCAGACCACCTGACATTGCCTGAGTCACCTGATGGTCATTACCAATCCATTCTCTGGCAATGTCCGAGTTTTTATCTTTTTATTCCCACAGTATTTTTTCAGTGGCTTCTGTGTATTATATAGTTGATTCCCACGCTTCTGGGGCCCCAGAAGCGTCCACAGCCTGGCATAGGGATTCCTCAGACTTATTCTCTTTGGATATCCCTCTGCCAGCTGTGTGACTTCCACAGCTCTCTGAGGTTGCCCTTACAGCAGAATAAGTCTCTCCTGACTGATCTGGGATTACCCACTCAGTTGTGCTTCCCTGTCTGCCTCTGCTTTGCCTCCAGGACCCCACAACTGCCTGCTACATCTCCCATCTGTCTCCCTTTGGTCCCTGCCCTGCTATGCCTCCCACCCTCGCCTTAGGCCCTCCTCCTGCTCCAGACACTTCAACTCCCACTCAGGATGACGCCTACGCTTGGTTAGACGCTGTAGAACAGGGCCTTCTCACCTCCAACACCACCCAACTTGCTCTCAGCCAGCAGCTTTCTGTTGTCCAGGCCCAGCTTCAAGAACTGCTTTCAGCTATGCGCTCGACATCTGTAGGGGTCTCCCAGGACCCCTCCTCTCTCCCTCACACCTCCCCCTTGCCGGTTTCAGACTCTCTTGCATCTGAGCACCTTCCTGCAGCGGCTGCCACCCTGCTGCGCCTCCCTACGCCAACAATTGTGCGCAAAACGTTGATACGACCCGGTCAGCGCTGGCTGCCCCACACTGACAAGTCAAACCAAGCACGTGACCTCAGCACGTGACCGCTACCAACCGATCGCTAATGACACCGACCGTTACCGACCTTTCCCTTAACGACCCAGCCTTACCTATAAATACTGCCCTGTCAGTAGCTAAAGAGCATTGAATCAAATCAGAGTCTAGTGCCCACTTCAGACTATGCTTAAGATCTCATTCACGCTCTTGCTTTGTTAAACGGCTGATTTGGGTTTACCCAGTCCAGTCTCCTTCGCTCCTCGTGCTCAGCCCGACAGTATTGTTGGACTAGCACTCGTTGCCTTTGTTAAGCACCATACGGGTGCCCTCGCTTTGCTTTCGTCAAGCACCATACGGGTGCCCTCATTTCGCCTTCGTTAAACGCTAGCGCTTACGGCTAGCGGCTCATATATTTCCATTAACTCTTCCGCTATTCCTTAACGACCTTTTGGGTCTTTGACAGATTTCTCCCTTAGCGACAATTCGGCGCGGACACTAGCGGTCGCACTGTTATCTCTTACCGCTCTCTCACACTTCCTTACCGACTTCGACCTCTCATCTCCTTACCGAGTTTCTGGGACTTTGCTTGACTCCTCTCATACACACGTAACACTACTGCTTGCTAGCTATCCCTATCTGGCTGGTCTTGTTGGTTGTTTCCTGCATGGCAGCTAGGCGGCAAGTCAGCGCATCAACGTTGTCGGCTATTAAGGCAGCTCCTCCCCCCTCCTTTGATGGTAATTGGGCCCAGGGCTGCCAGTTCCTGACAGCATGCAAGCTGTACATCAGTCTGAATGCCTCTTCTTTTACTGACTCTGCTCAGACAATCAAATGGGCGTCGTCATATATGAATGCAGGTAGAGCAGTTGATTTAGCGCAGGAGATCTTGGAGGATGACGCACACATGTTCCCTGACTGGGCTGCATTTGAGTCTTGGTTTCTCACTGAGTTCATGCACCCTGATGAAGCCCAGCGCGCAGCCCTCACACTAGAAGGGACCTCCTACTACTAGCAGGGATGGACACTGGATGCATATGTTGACGGGTTCAAGCTACTGGTCCGGCGCTCAGGTTTCCCTAGGTCCTCGCAGCTAGTTCTCCGCTTCCGCCGGGGACTAGACTCCCTGATCCGTCAACGGATCGATGGTATGGTGGAAGGACGTCCCCGGGATGATGACATTGATGGTTGGATTGTAGCTGCGCACCTCATTGACCAGAACGCTCATGCAGACTGCCAATTTGAGTCATTCCACCCCTCTCGACCTCGTCAGCCAGTGCCCGCTCCTCCGGCCGCATCCGTCGTCTGTTGGGCCCCCGCTCCCCTACCAGCTCCTCCTAGTGCCCCACCAGCGCGCGCCTCTGCATTCAGCGCCCCAGCAGCTGCTCCGCCTGCTAAGATCCCCATGGGAATTCCTATGGACATTGACACTGGTCGGAAGAAAGGAAGCATCCCTCCTTCAGTATGCCGCCACTGTGGACAGTCTGGTCATTGGGCTCGCAGCTGCCCTCAAGGGTTGGACGTCTGTTGCTTGTCTGCTGATGAGCGCGATGCTCTCATCATGGAGCTCCTTGCTGCAAAGGATGCGTCAGGAGTTTGCTCCCCCAAACAATCTGAGCCGGCGCCAGTCGAAGAGGAAGAGGTGGTAGAGGATTTTTAGTACCGCAGTGGATGGACCATACGCCTCCACTGCCTAGCTCCAATCAATTTGCATGCCTGTCCATAGAATCAGAGAATACGACTCTCACTTGTGATCCCTCTGCGTGCAAATTAATTGAAGCCCCTTCAGACGTACTACCCTCTCTTCCCTCTCCTTCCTCTGAACCTCAGCCCCACGTGTGCATTCCCCCTTGGGAGCATTGTCTTCCCCGCCGCTACACAGTAGCCTCCACTCCATCCGCCACCTCCCTATCCCTTGACATTGAACTGGAGACCACTGACACCCAGCAAGTACAGTGGGTCCATGCGCTTCTGGACAGCGGCACCACTGGCCTCTTCATGGATGCTGCCTTTGTTGAGCGGCACAGGCTGACGACGCGACCGCTTGTACAACCCATCCCTGTATACAACATTGATGGTACTCTCAACGAAGCTGGCTCCATCCGATGTGTAACTGAGTGCATCCTTTGCTACCATAATCACACAGAAAGAGCAGTGTTTGCAGTCACCAGCCTTGGGAAGCAGGAGGTCATCCTCGGATACACCTGGCTACGTTTGCACAATCTGGAGATTGACTGGTCTACCGGGGAGGTCAAGATGAGTCGATGTTCACGCCACTGCTCAGCCTGCGCTGATGAAGCATGGGTAGAGAAGCATGCACGGGTCTGAGAATGAGCTGCCATTTGAGCCTGTCAATGGGGTCCCCTCCCTTGTCCAGATCTAGACCTTTTGGATCCTCCTCCCCTAGCATTCCCTCATAAGGAGGCCCCTCACAAGGATGCACCAGGGTCAGGGGGTGAAACCAAGTTGGAAGACCTGAACAGTGGTGAGTTTCAAGGGACTCCAGAGCCTGACACTGCCGATGAAGTCATTGAGGAAGGTGATCGGATTTGGGCTGCCCTGCCACACCAGCCACCAATCTCAGCAGCAATCTGTGCCAGTCAGACTACTTCTCAGCGACTTGCCAAAGCCTTCACCAAGAATGCACAACCCAAGTCTTTCCGAGATGCGGTACCAGACTACCTCCATGACTTTGAGGATGTGTTTTCCAAGACTTCCTTCGACTCCCTTCCAGAGTGCAAGCAGTGGGATCACGCTATTGAGTTGACCCCAGAAGCAGAGCCCTCCAACTGTAAGGTCTACCCACTGGTGCCTAAGGAACAGGATGAATTGGATGCCTTCTTGCAGGAGAATTTGGAGTCTGGTCAAATATGCCCATCCAAGTCCCCCATGGCTTCTCCAGTCTTCTTCATCAAGAAGAAGGATGGCTCCCTCCACTTGGTGCAAGACTATCGTGTCCTGAACGCTCTCACTGTGAAGAATTGCTACCCCCTTCCCCTCATCTCTGAGCTCATCAACAACCTCCGCG
Source organism: Termitomyces sp. MG145 (assembly GCA_003313055.1). Classification (NCBI taxonomy): domain Eukaryota; kingdom Fungi; phylum Basidiomycota; class Agaricomycetes; order Agaricales; family Lyophyllaceae; genus Termitomyces; species Termitomyces sp. MG145. The sequence goes on along the minus strand of QGOB01002059.1, from coordinate 428 downwards.
GCGCACGGTACTTCACTAAATTGGATGTCTGCTGGGGCTACAACAACGTGCACATCAAGGAAGGAGATGAGTGGAAGGCTGCTTTCCGAACCAACTGGGGGCTATTTGAACCACTGGTCATGTTCTTTGGCCTCACAAACAGCCCAGCTACCTTCCAGACTATGATGAACGACATCTTCAGAGACCTCATTGCAGAAGGTGGGGTGTGTGTATACCTGGATGATATCCTCATTTTCACAAAGACCCTAGAGAAGCACCGCTGCATCGTACGTCTGGTTCTGGAACGCCTCCACCAACACCAGCTTTATCTCAAGCCTGAGAAGTGTGAGTTTGAACAAACCCGAATGGAATATCTTGGCCTCATCATCTCGCATGGAACAGCTGAGATGGACCTGGTGAAGGTAGCTGGAGTGGCAGAATGGCCTATA
>QGOB01002058.1:0-15648 GCA_003313055.1 Termitomyces sp. MG145 | reverse complement strand
AATTCTTCGTTCAGTTCGTTCAGTTAACTTTTCTGACGCTGCTGAGTTTCGGCAATTTCTACGAGCTGCGAATGAAGGATTAGGGAACCCGTTCGACGACTTTTCGCTGGCGAGGTTCAAAATTGTTCTCCCTGCCGGATAACAGCTATTTTCCATATTTGATTCTTTCTATCTTGTCCTCTGTTGTTCGAGGCCACCGATGTACATATCTTCCTACCAACTTCCTACAGTTTGAAGCTTTGTATGATTTTGAGTCCTTCATAAAAAGCACACTTGATTGCGAAATCTCAGTGCAGGAAATGCGGGACCCTGCTGGAATATAGAGGGCCTGAGCATCGGAACGACGGCACTGTAGAAGCTGACCGCGTAAGGAGGGTTCGAGCTTTTGCTTCCAGCAGGTCAAGTCGCACCGCTGTCAAAGTATCAGCGGCGTAATAGGGTCCGAGTCGGTCGATAGTAATTCGATACCATCAAACGAGGTGCAAAAGGTCATCCTTCGCTAGAGCTGCGAACGAAGGATTAGGGAACCCGTTCGACGACTTTTCGCTGGCGGGGTTCAAAACTGTTCTCCCTACCGGATAACTCTTCCACAATACATTTGTCTCATGTTCGAGGCCAGAGGCCACCGATGTATATATCTTCCTACCAACTTCCTACAGTCTGAAGCTTTGTATGATTTTGAATCCTTCATAGAAAGTTCACTTGATGTCGTTCCTGAATTGATTGCAAAACTTGGCTGGGTCAGTGCAGGAAATGCGGGACCTGTTGGAATATGTTCAAGAGGGCCTGAGCATCGGAACGACGGCACTGTAGAAGCTGACCGCGTAAGGAGGGTTCAAGCTTGAAGTAATGAAGCAAGTTGCGAGGGATATTAAAGGTCTTGATTGCTTCCAGCAGCCGCTGTCAAAGTATCAGCAGCGTAATAGAGTCCGAGTCGGTCGATAATAGTTCGATACCATCAAACGAGGTGCAAAAGGTCATCCTTCGCTAGTTGGCTCCTCCCTGTCGTCAAATAGGGTGTTCGCCTGGTTCATTGTGTATTTGCGTCATTTCACAGCCTTTCCAAGAGTCACAGACACACGACACTTGGAAATCTTTGCAGCAAACATGCGCATCAAAGTCTAAGCACTGAAGAACCATCGGATTAGTTGGACCGGAGAGATAATCCGACATTACACTCAGTGTCAGCTTCCAGATGGTCCCGAAGTGGGAATAGATACATAATGAATGTAGTTGTCGATTTTACTGGCAAACACTGGTCAATACTTCTCCGACATAAAGGGGAAGCACTGACTCACCTGAAAGCATGGCAAGTAGCCCGAGAAAATGAGGTTCAACAACAACTCGGTGTCTACAGGGCAGGCCACGATAGCGAGTTGCGAAGTCATGAAATGGACAAGTGGTTATTGTCGCGGGGGACTGAGCAACAACTCGGTGCACCTCAGCCCACATTGGGCAAGTAGAGCAGATGCACCACACAATCATGGGGAAGGCTAGGGCGATGCAAATCACAACAGGGCGCCCGTCAAACCTCTGGGACGAGTTTTACTTGACTGCATCACATCTACACAAATGGACACTCACCAAATCCCTGGAAGGTATCACTCCCCATGAGGCATGGACAGGGCGACAACCAGACTACTCATATCTGTGCGAGATAGTTTGTTGATATGCCGGTCTCACTAGAGGCCAGCCACAAAAGAAAGTCATAAAATAAGAAAACCTAAAAACTGCTGAAAAGTGTAAGCAGAAGTGTCAAAAACTGTAGACACATAAATAATGACTCATGAAAACACCAATGAACCCATAAAGAAAGCGCATAAAGCTGCCAGCGAGACAGGGAAAACATCGAACTAAGAACCCGAGGTAATACGATCACGATCATATTACCTGATGGCTGAAGATCCGACCGGTGGCAGAGCCAGCAGACCCGGATCAATGCCAAGATCTGATGATCTCTATCAATAGAAGAATGAGACAACACGCATGAGAATTTGATGGTCAATGAAATAATGGGGCAACCAAAAGTTAGCTACAGCATTTCTGACTAAGCTGACTCAGCCATGACTAAGCTGACTCAGCCATGACTAAGCTGAGTCAGCAATGACAAAGAAATTTCCTTATAGAGTAATGTGAAGTCTTCATTGGCTATCCTGTGCGTTCGGCACAGGTACTCGACATCCATTGAGATGCCTGCAGGTAAGAGGCAAGGGGCAAGAGGAGCAGGTCAGACTGCTGGGAGTGGGTAGCTCGTTGGAGGCTCGCCCCCAAACCCCGACTGCATCCCGGCCCCAACCTCGCAAGCTCGGTTAGGGCCTTGTCAGCCACCTCAATGCTTAATCCCAGCCCCAACCTCGCAAGCTCGGTTAGGGCCTTGTGTTCAAAACTCAATGCTTAATTCCAGCCCCAACCTTGCAAGCTCAGTTAGGGCCTTGTGTTCAAAACTCAATGCTTAATCCCAGCCCCAACCTCGCAAGCTCAGTTAGGGCCTTGTGTTCAAAACTCAATGCTTAATTCCAGCCCCAACCTCACAAGCTCGGTTAGGGCCTTGTGTTCCAAACTCAATGCTTAATCCCAGCCCCAACCTTGCAAGCTCAGTTGGGGCCTTGTGTTCAAAACTCAATTCTTAATGTAAAAACTGGTAATGCTAATGAAATTCACTAGGTGGAGCAGTTCGGGGCTCCTCCTCGACCGACCATCGAGGAGGAGGAAATCGAGCGGCTGTGGGAGGACCTACTGGTCCTGTTCCTGTTTGATCCCAGAGGCGACCTGGAATGTTATCGAGCGAGGGCGGCGGAGGTCAGGCAACTGATGGGAAGGGAGATGCGGGCGGCAGAGGACAACTTGCAAGCGGCGCAGAGCGCGCTGATGCGCTATCAAGACAACTGCGACGCCTTCATCATGTGGCAGGCAGAAGCGGGGGTGACAGAGGAGTACTGGGGGAAGTCGGGGGATGGAGAACTGCCTTCGGAGGATGATCTCCTCTCTGCTGCGCCCTAAAAAAAACTTTTTCTTTTTTTAGTTTTTTGTCATATTACTATCGCAGACCAACCCCCTTAAGGGGTCTTTGTAAATGAACAGTTTTTCTTGGAGACTGGTTTGACCAGTAAAATAGCGGCCAGGGAACGGTGGAATAGATAGAGGAGGAAGGTGACAAATCAAGAAAGAAATAAACGGCTTGAGATAAATGCTCAGTAGATCATCATGGCGCTTGCGCAAGGTCGCTTGACGACTGCATCTTAACGAAAGGCAGAGTGACAAATCGAAGTGAAGCGAAAGAAACAAAAGAAAAATAAACTGTGGAAAAAGATAAATGCTCAGTTGGTCATCATGGCGCTCTACCAGGGCAGCTCTCATAGCAAACAGACCGCAATGTCCAAGGTCGTCATGCATAGCGTGCAAAATGCGAGGTCATGAGTCAGCCGCTATGAAGAGCTTGTGCTCACCATTATGATTGCATCGCCAAAGCTTGCCATTAGCGAGGAAGAAGCCGCTAGCGTAGCAAAGGAAAGTAGCGAGGGCTTTGTTGTTAAGGTCTGGCGGTCACTTGAAGTCGGTAAGCCACTGCCGGACGAGTTGAACTCTTTTGTCGCTGGCCAGGGCCTTGGCTGAGCGAGGGATGCTGTCATAGGAAAGGGGGTCGGTAACGGGTGGAATCGAGACTTCGGTAAAGGGAACAGTATTGTTAACAAATGTCGTTAGAGTCGGACGGTAGTGGGCAAGTGGGGTTAAACAAGGGACGGTAGAGGCGGAGCGGGCGAGGGCAGTCGGTAACTGAACATGGTGCATGAATCCGTGCATACGATCAATCCAATCTTCAAAGATGTCATTGTCGGTATCGTCTGGGGGAGGGTTGGTAGGCTGTAATGGTTGTTGCGAAAGTCTGTCGGGTCCGTGAAAGGTTCCTTTAACGTGTACGAGCTCAAAGTGGAACATAAGGATAGCCATGATCCAGCGGTTCATACTAGCTGAAGGCTGAATGTCAGGGTTCTGTAGCATACCTTTAATGTAACGGGCATCGACTTCGATGATAAGGTTCCTAACACCTAGGAGGTACATGCATAGTGCCTGCAAGGCTCTATACAAACCGTAAAGCTCGAGCTTGGGCTGACTGAAGTGGGCTTTGCGTTCGTTAAGGGTGATGGAACCGAAACGGTTATAGCGACGTTGCTTGCGATTATCAGTAGTGCACTGGCAAAGATAGAAACCGACCGCTATATAGGAAGTGTCGACCGCTAAGATCACGGGATCATTGGACTCGTAGTCGATGGGAACAAGGGGTTTAGCGTCATGTAAGGCTTTGACAAGGTCTTTCTGGGCGTTAAGCTGGTCGGGTCCAAACTCAAAGGGGATGCCAGTACGGGTGAGCTTCGTTAGGTGATGAGCGCGATGGGCAAAGTTCTTAACGAACATCTGGAGGACTCCAACGGTGCCTAGGAAGGCACGGACTTCGGTTAACAACTGGCAAGGGCCCCAGCGGTCTAATAGCGCTAAACGGTTTTTGTCAGGGACTTGGCTGGTAGGAGTGCAAACGTGGCCCAGGATCTTAAAGGTTGGCGCGCAAAGGACTAGCTTATGACCGGAGAAAGTGCCACCACAGTACTTCATGCGCTGAAGGACATGGTTCAGGAGTTCAAAGAACTCCCAAAGCGCTAGACGAATGTTGGGATTGTCGGGATGCTTAGTGGGGGAGCCGTTAACGAGTTTCCAGTCCTTCGGGCCCTTAATGCCAACGTCGTCGATGAAGCTGAGGGCGTTATGAGGGATCTCGGGCTAGAGGATGTGGGTGACGTTGTTGTGGAAGATGGGCACAGCGTTAGTCCATCCCATAGGGAGCGTTACTAGATGGAGGGCGCCAAACGGTGTCTGGAATGTTGTTAAGTCGCAGGAGGCAGGATCAATAAGGCGCTCGTCGTAGCCAACGTAGAGATCGAGGGTAGCGCCGCAAATGCGGCCAGCGAAGGATTTGGCAACGTGGTCAGGGAAAGGGGGAACGCCAGAGTGGCGGATCGTGACTTGGTTTAACAGTTCGAGACTGTGGACTAGATGAAGTTTACCATTTTCCTTCAAGACACAGAACCAGCGCAACCGGTAAGCGGAGTTTGAAGGCTCATAAACGCCTGCTTGGATCTTGCTATGGATGATCTCGCAGATTTCCTTTTTGAGACCTGGCAGTATCGGTCAGTTGTGCTGAACCCAAGGAACGTGAGGGATAGTCGGTATGCGGACGGGGGGAAAGAAGTTGGGTCGAAGGCTACCTCGTTTGGAGTCTTCCCAAGCAAATGCGTTTTGTTGCTTGGCAACAAGGTCTACGAGTATGTTAAGCTCATCTTGGGTAAGAAATCCGGTATCGTGTTCTTTAATGAAAGTTGCTTTGCGGTCGTTGGTAAAGCGGGGAGTCGGTAAGAAAGGAAGGGGATTAGGGTCTAGCTTGGGTATGTTCGCTAAGGGGTCGCCAAGGATGTGTCGTTCGATTCGGAAGTCTTCGCTAACATGGCTAGCGACGGGCTTGGTCTTCAATGCGACGGGTTTGTATTTCTTCTTGACTTGGACTCCTTTGCATTTTGGCTTGGCGGCGGCGTAAACGGCTGGGAAGGGGGCATTAATGTACACAGGGGTAGAGACGGTATCGAGCATTCCAGATGCTTGGCCAAGAATAGAGGGATCGGAGAGACTAGTGGAAACAAAATAAGAACGTGGTGGGATAACGGCTTTGGAAAGGTCGCTAGCGGTCGCATATAGATAGGCAAGAGAGAGATTGTTGGAAACTGTTTTTGGGTTTTCTAATATTTCGGAATCGAGCGGGGTATGCAATTGCACTATAATGGAGTGCTTTTGGTGGTCATAGTCGAGGATGACCGCTAAGTCTTCCTCAGAGTCGCTAACTGTGGGGATGGTGGCGAAAGCAACGGGGAGGTCCGGCGCTATACTTAGGCTGAACCCTTTGTGGCTTGGGCTGACCGCGGGGAAACGTAGGGATGGTGCGACGAAGGCCGGTATTGGGGTCCGTTATTGTGATCGTGGTTTCCGTTTCGCTAAGGGTATCGACGGTACTCTTGGTCAAGACATCGAAGGGGCAACCGAGCAGGATATCATAAGCGGGCGAGCGTAGGACGTGGATCTGAAGGTACAGGGTGATACCGCCAACAGTGCAAGGTACGTTACGAGCTAGACCGAGGGATTTGTCCATAATACCGTTAGCGCTCTGCATGGTCAGAATGATGCTGGGGTCGTAGGAGATACCGAGATAGTTAGCGACTTCAGCAGACATGGAGATGATCTGGGAGCCGCTATCCGCTATACTTTTGATTTCCTCGCGGTTATCGACCAAGAACATGATGGACCGGATTGACTGGGATTCCTGAGCGACCGTTAACGTAACTGGCTCCTCACCAGGCGGTAGCGACTTGATGTATGCTTCCACTGGGTCAATCGAGGTGACTTGGGCTCTAGCGGCGTTGGTAAGAGGAGGGTTGGCAGCGGAGGTGTCATTCAGGGAAAAGAAGGGCAGAGCGTCGTCAACGATATTGGTAGACTCTTGGAAGGCAGTGACGTTAGGAGGCGCGTTCCGTTTAGGAGTAATGGCATTTCTGAACTGGTTCCAGAGGTTGTTAGAGAGGGAACAGAGTTTGCCGACAGAGACGGTAAGCTTGGTCTGAAGAACCTGGTCAAATACCTGCTTGGACTGTTTGATATCGTAGATGGGGGCCGTACTCCGGTAAGCAGCATCAGGCCGTTTGTCAGGAGCGCCAAAGTTTCGATTAGTCGGAGGCTGGTAGCAAGACGAGATACCGGAATAGGGGTGGACTGGGGGATCGACCGTGGGAACATGGTTAACGACTGGCGGTTCAGGGACTTTAGCGGTACCGGTAGCAGAGGCAGAGGCAGGACGTTTGTTAGCGACTGGGGGACTGGCGGGAGAACTGGTGGCGGCAGAGTCATTAGCGGCTTTAGGGGGGACCGGTCAATACCCCTTAGCGTGAGGGACCTCGATACCGTCAAAGACTTCCGCTGGGTGGCGTAGAGCATAAAGTTCCCGTTCTAAGGCAGCGACGCGTTCTTCCCTGGATAACGTTCCTGGGCTAGCGGTTGCCGGCTGCAAGACTTTGTGAATAAACGTCTGGGACATGCCTTGGAGTTGTTCCGTGTCCGGGTTAGCATTACCAGTGAGTCGGCTGGTAAGAATCTGGTTGGGGTTGAGCCTGTGCCATTCGTCGACGCGTTCCATATATAGCCGTTTGCCAACGTAGTTGGGGATCATAGCGCCAGATGGTAGGACAACCTTGCCTTCGTGGTTCCGACGGATTTTGCCTTGACTGATGAAGCTTTCGAGCTTAACGCAATTGCCTTGTACCATTGTGTGACCGGTTTCGCCGCAGAAGTGGCAACTGTCGCTAAGAGATCGAGAGGCGCGGGGCTCAGAGCTGTTACCGGCAGCCAATGCAGCCATCTTTTCCTCCATTCATGCGAGAGCGTTAACGATAGCAGCGGCGGCAATGTCGAGAGGTTCCTTTTTAATGATAGTGGTTGGTACAGGGGCGGGGGTGTTAACGGTGGGAGTCTTAGCGTTAGCGGTCGTGGGTTTCTTCGAAGTTGTGGCAGTGTCAGTACCCTTCAGAACCCATTTGGCAGCTTCAAAGACTTGTTCTACCTCATAGGGGTCCTCCGGGTGATGGTTGGGAAGGGTGATTTCTAAACGGTGGACGAGTTTGGACCATAACGAAGTCGGTATGCCTTGCTGGAACAGACGGCATTCCTCGTTCCGGTAGATCTTGCTTTTAGCCAGGAGCCAACATGCCAGGCGCTGGAAGTCCCTATAGTAGTCCAAGAAGTGTCCAAGAGTAGAGATACCGGTCGAGAAAGTCTGGTTCACAAGTCGCTCGAGATCCTGAAGAGTGTAACGGGCAGATTCCTCAGCGCCAGGATATAAACAAAAGACTGCTACTTTCCACTCGGCGTAGGTATGGTTGCTAAACTCTGGCAAGCCAAGCCAGGTCTCCGCGGTGTCATACGATACATACCGAGCGGTGTATTCCTTTTTCTGGTTATTGTCGTTAACGGCGCAGTCTGCTAAGAGATATTCAAGCTCGTGGAAATACTGGGCAAGCTCTCGGGGGCAACTCTCGTCCCATTTAGGTGCGGTAGAGTTGTTGCGAGGTGGCATATGACGGGAAAGGCGGGTGTCACCCATGGCGGTAGGGTTAACGGGTGTTGGTAAGGGCGTAGAGGATTGAACTGGGGAATAAGGGTCTGAGGATAACGGTGGTAGTGGTGCGTCGAGGAAGTTGTCGATGTGATGGCCTGGGAAGTTCTCTAAGAGTTCGGTAACGTTGAGAAGTTCCTTAGCGGTAGCGAGTTCCTCTTCAAGGTTACAAGGCGGAGTTGTTAAGGGTGTTAATGGCGAAGGTGGGGGAATGTCAAAAGGGATAATGGGGAGCGAAGCTTCGGTAACGAGACATAAGCGGTTTTTGGCCTGGAGGCAAGTTTCCGGTGGAATTTTTACTATAGAACCCCTCGCGGTGGGCTCCAAAATGATGCGCTGACTTGCCGCCTAGCTGCTGTGCAGGAAACAACCAACAAGGCCCACTAGATAGGGATAGCTAGCAAGCAGTAGCGTCACGTGTGTGTGTGAGAGGAGTCTAGCAAAGTCCCAGAAACCCGGTAAGGAGATGAGAGGTCAGAGTCGGTAAGGAAGTGTGAGGGAGCAGTAAGAGATAACGGTGGAACTGCTAGTGTCTGCGCCGAACCATTGCTAAGGGGAAATCTGTCAAAGACCCAAAAGGTCGTTAAGGAATAATGAAAGAGTTAACAGAAATATACGAGCCGCTAGCCGTAAGCACTAGCGTTTAACAAAGGCAAAGCGAGGGCACCCGTATGGTGCTTAACAAAAGCGGAGCGAGTGCACCCGTATGGTGCTTAGCGAAGGCGACGAGGAGCAAAGTAGACTATACTGGGTAATCCCAAATCAGTCGTTTTAACAAAGCAAGAGCGTGAACGTGATCTTAAGTGTAGTCTGAAAAGGGGACTGAACTCTGGTACGATTCGATGATTTGTAGCTACTGACAGGGCAGTATTTATAGGTAAGTAAGACAGTAGATAAAAGGGGAAACTGGTAGTAGGTAGTAAGCGTAGCGGTTGCATGTGATAATGTGATAATGTGTGTCAGGAGTAAGACGATAAAAGGGGAAAATGGTAATAGACAGTAAGCGTAGCAGATGCATGTGATAATGCCTGTCAGGGGCTGTAGGGAGAGGGGCCTGAACTGTCGCAAGGTCGGCTGGGTCGTTAAGGGAAAGGTCGGTAACGGTCGGTGTCGTTAGCGGTCGGCCAGTAGCAGTCACGTGCTGAGGTCACATGCTGAGGTCACGTGCTTGGTTTGACTTGTCAGTGTTGGGCAGCCAGCGCTGACTGGGGCGTATCATTGCTAAACTCTGGCAAGCCAAGCCAGGTCTCCACAGTGTCATACAATACATACTGAGCAGCGTATTCCTTTTTTTGGTTATCGTTGTTAACAGTGCAGTCTGCTAAGAGATATTTGAGCTTGCAGAAGTACTGGGCAAGCTCTCTTGGGCAACTCTCGTCCCATTTAAATGCAGTAGAGTCATTGCAGGGCGGCATATGGCGGGAAAGACAGGCATCACCCATGGCGGTAGGGTTAACGGGTGTCGGTAAGGGCATAGAGGATTGAACTGGGGAATAGGGGTCTGGGGATAACGGTGGTAGCGGTGCGTCAAGGAAGTTGTTGATGTGATGGCCTGGGAAGTTCTCTAAGAGTTCGGTAACGTTGAGAAGTTCCTGAGCAGTAGCAAGTTCCTCTTCGAGGTTACAAGGCAGAGGCATTAAAGGTGTTAACGGCGATGGACGGGGAATGTCAAAAGGAATAACTGGTAGCATGGATTTGAGACATAAGCAGTTTTTAGCTGGAGGCGAGTTTCTGGTGGAATTTTGCTATAGAACCCCTCGCAGTGGGCTCCAAAATGATGTGCTGACTTGCCGCCTAGCTGCCATGCAGGAAACAACCAACAAGATCAGCTAGATAGGGATAGCTAGCAAGTAGTAGCATTATGTGTGTGTGTGAGAGGAGTCAAGCAAAGTCCCAGAAACCTGGTAAGGAGATGTGGAGTCGGAGTCGGTAAGGAAGTGTGAGAGACTGGTAAGAGATAACGGTGCGGACGCTAGTGTCTGTACCAAATTGTCGCTAGGTGAGAAATCTGTCAAAGACCCAGAAGGTCATTAAGGAATAGGAGAGGAGTTAACGGAAATATACAAGTGGCTAGCCATAAGCGCTAGCGTTAACAAAGGCAAAGTGAAGGCACCCGTATGGTGCTTAACAAAGGCAAAGCGAGGGCACCCGTATGGTGCGTAACAAAGGTGTCAAGTGCTAGTCCAACAATACTGTTGGGCTGAGCGTGGAGAGCAAAGGAGACTGGACTGGGTAAACCCAAATCAGCCGTTAACAAAGCAAGTGCGTGAACGAGATCTTAAGCATAGTCTGAAACAGGGACTAGACTCTGGTATGATTTGATGATGTTTAGCTACTGACATGGCAGTATTTATAGGTAGGTAAGGTGATAAAAGGGGAAACTGGTAAGAGATAGTAAGCATAGCGGTTGCATGTGATAATGCATGTTGGGGGCCGCTATTGAATAGGAAAAGTGTAAGTAATATGATGAAAATTGTAAGTAGATTGAGAAAGAAAAATAGTAAATGAAAATAATTTTATGATTGATTGTTGGCTGCCAGTCGAGGGCCGTAGAGAGGGGGCTGGATTATCGAAGGTCGGCTGGGTCCTTAAGGGAAAGGTCGATAACGGCCGGTGTTGTTAGCGGTCGGTCAGTAGCGGTCATGTGCTGAGGTCACGTGCTTGGTTTGACTTGTCAGTGTTGGACAGCTAGCACTGACCAGGTCGTATCACCTGTCAGTAGTTAAACATCATTGAATCATACCAGAGTCTAGTCCTCGCTTCAGACTACACTTAAGATCTTGTTCTTGCTCTTGCTTTGTTAACGGCTGATTTGGGTTTACCCAGTCCAGTCTCCTTTGGTTTCCATGCTCAGCTTAACAGTATTGTTGAACTTAGTGCTCGTCACCTTCATTACACACCATACGGGCGCCCTCGCTTTGCCTTTGTTAAGCACCATACAGGTGCCCTTGGTTTGCCTTTGTTAAGCACCATATGGGTGCCCTTGGTTTGCCTTTGTTAATGCTAGCACTTATGGCTAGCAACATGTATATTTCCATTAACTCCTCCTATATTCCTTAACAACCTTCTGGGTCTTTACAGATCTCTCATCCCGCGACGATTTGGTAGCAACACTAATGGCCACACTGTTATCTCTTACCACTCTCTTTCACTTCCTTACCGACCCCAACCTCACAACTCCTTAACGGGTTTCTGGGACTTTGCTTGACTCCTCTCACACACACACATAACACTACTACTTGCTAGCTATCCCTATCTAGCTGGTCTTGTTGGTTGTTTCCTGCATGGCAGCTAGGCAGCAAGTCAGCACATTACCGGGCCAATGCATTGGAGAGGCAGGTTGCAGAGGCAGGTGCTCTCCAAGTTGAGAGGCAGGTGGCAGTCTGGAGACAGGATTGGGCTTTGCGGGAGGCAGCCATGGGGCAGGCCAAGGTAATGCATAAGTGCTCCGGTCCTAACTCCCTTGCTAACTGACCTGGGCCCTTAGGCTGGGTGCAGGAGCACCATCTCCTGCTGGATGCATCTTTAGCAGCATTTGCATCCCTCCAAGAGGGTCTGTCCCAGCTCCAACACTTACCACTGCCAGAGGTTGAGCATGGCATGGTGCAACTTGGGTGGGTCCTGGCAGGGCATTGTCAACAAAACGTGGTGGCCACCAGGGACCTGGCTGGATGTGGCTGTGGAAGCTGGCAAGCCTTTACTGCATTAGGAGGACCATGTGGCAATTGTGGCAACTTAGCTGGAGGTAGCAATGCTGGTTGAGGAGGCAGTGGCACCAGAGGAGGAGCATTGCATGAGTGGGGGTGAGGTCTGATTTCTTGTCCGTTTGGTCTCCATATCTCATACTGTACTCCTAGAATTTGTAGATAATATTTATGGTTGCTTTTATAGTTGTTCCAAAATGCACTTCTTGGGATGTGATAATTAGCAAGAGTTGAAGAAAAGGGCAAAAGGGCTTAGGGGTACTGGTGGGAGTTGAATCCCTACTGAATCCAGAGGCAGAGGTTAGGCCCACTATTGCTGTCTGTGAGTTCGAGTCCTGGGGGTCCCAGGGCTTGCTGGGATGTTGCCAGTGCGAGTCCTGGAGTGCCAGGGGAGCTCTGGAAAGGTTTTTTGCAGAGTTCCCAGGTGTTGTCCTTGGGGCTGTAACCTGTTCAGTGAACAAGGTAAAAGATTCAGTTGCAGACTTGCCAGGAGTCAAGGATTTGGTCAACTTTGTATTGGGCGTCACCTTCAAGCTCAATTGGCAGGGGTTGTTCAGGTTGCTGGCCAGGGGAAAGGTCTAGGGCATATTCTTCAAGGAGGCAGACATGGAACACTGGGTGGAGTCCTTTGAGGGCCAGGGGTAGGTTGAGCTTGTAGGCATGCATTGAAACCTTCTAGAGGATTTTGAAGGTCTGAAATGCTTGTGGTCAAACTTTGGGGAGTGTCAGTGGGTTTTGATGTTGTGCCAGTCAAGCCATATGAGGGTTCTGGGAGGCCAGTCAGGGGTGGGCTCACAGGTGGGAGTTGGTATGCTTGGTGCAGGCATTGTTGGCAGTATCAATTTCTTCCCAGAGGAACTCATGAAGAGATCAGAGGTCTTGCACAACTTTGTGGGCAATGTGTGAGGGGATATTGTTGAGGGAGAGGGTGAGCTAGGGGTGGTAGCCCTTGTTGGCATAGAAAGGGGAAACTCTGGTGGTGGAGTGGGGTGTATTGTTGTAAGTGAACTTGGCCAGGGGTGGGTTGTGCTGCCAGTTGTCCTGTTGATAGTTGACATAGAGGTGGAGGTATTGCTCCAAGGTCTGATTCAGGTGTTTGGTCTGTCCATCAGTCTCCAGATGATAGGTGGTGGATAGATTAGCTTTTATTTCCAAGACTTTGCACAGAGACCACCAGAATCAGGAGACAAAGAGGGGGCCGTGGTCAAAGATGATGTTGTCAGGGAGTCCATGCTTGGAGAACACATGCTCAAGGAAAATCCAGGCAAACTCCAGGGAATTGTTGGTGGTGTAGCATGCAATGGAGATGACTTGTTTTGTGAGGTGGAAAACCACCACAAGGATGGCATTGAAGCTATCAGAGTTGGGGAGTTTGACAATGTAGTCCAGGGAGATTGATGACCAGGGGCAGCGGCCAACGGGGAGGGGTTTGAGGTGATAGAGGCAATGATGGGGGACCTTGGTCCAGAGGCAGGATTTGCAGGCCCGGATGTACCAGGTGATGTCTTGCTTGAGTCCGGGCCAAAAGTCAGTCCAGGAGATGAGCTGAACAGTCTTATGGATTCCTGGGTGTCCCTGCAGCTTATGGTTGTGATGTTGTTGGAGGATGTTGAGGCATATCTTTTTGTGGTCCAAGGCATAGATTTGACCATCCCAGAGGAGGAGGGAGTTGTCAGGGGATAGGGTGAAGGCTGACTAGGTTAGCAGAGCACCTTCCAGAGTGTTCTGGGGGTTGTGCTGGGTGAAGAAGGGGTCCAGGAGTGCGTTGTGGATTTTGTGTAGGATTCCTTCTTTGTTCATAATCAATTCAGCATGAAGGTGTTTGGGGGGGATTACAACTCAGTGGTTAAAGGAGTTGTACTCCACCTCAAATGACTTCTTCAGGTAGACGTCCAGTCATTGGGTGAGGGCATTGGGTTTGGCTCTGAGGTGGCCAGGGCAGTAGTAGATGGTGATGTCATACTCCAAGAGAGTCTCTGACTAGTGGGCTTGGTGGCAGCTGAGCTGTTTTGTGGTCATGAAGTACTGAAGGTTGTTGTGATTGGAGTAGACTTGGATGCGGTGGGGTGCTCCTTTGAGGTAGGCCCACCATCGCTTGAAGGCTTTGACTATGGAAAGCAGTTCTTTGTCATAGATATCATAGTCGAGCTCTGCCAGGATCATTGAGCATGTGTAGAAGGCAATGAGGCAGAGCTTGCTGCTGCTGGAGTCCATCTGCAAGAAGATGTTGGCAATGGCATAGTCAGAAGCGTCACATTCCAAGACAATGGGGAGAGAGGGGTTATAGTGCCGGAGGATCAGGCCGGAGGTGAAGACAGATTTGAGGAGTTCAAATATGCTCTGGCACTTGCTGTCCCAATTCCATGGAGTGTCCTTCCAGGTGAGCCAGTTGAGGGGTTTTGTAATGCTGGAGTAGTTATCTATGAACTGGTGGTAGAAATTAGCAAAGCCCAGGAAGGACTGTACCTCCTTAACATTCCAGGGGTGGTGGCCAGTCGAGGATGGCCTGGATCTTGACCAGGTCCATGCACATGCCATCTGAGGAGACTATCACACCAAGATACTCCACCTCCATAACATGGAATGTGCACTTCTCTGGCTTGGCATGAGGGTGGTACTCTCGGAGGTGTTCCAGGACTTGGCACACATGCTTCCAAGTGATCATCAAGAGAGTCCAAGTAGATGTATTGGATATGTTGCTAGGCTCTTGGCTCATAATGGTTTGCATGCTGACAGAGTCTATTGACAAGGTCAGTGCATTAATGGCTGGTGATTCTAGGGTAGCAGCAGTAATGGCTGAAGTAGTGTTGGGTAATGGCTCTGAAGGACTGGATTGTAGCTCCTGTAATTTGCATTCAATGGCCTTAATACATTCTTGTCTGAAGTTGTCTGTCATAACACTAGTGTTGCTAAGGCTATCAACAAATGCCTGCTGATCCTGAAGATTGTGCCAATGGTTGACCCATTCAATGTAAAGCCATTTCCCCATGTAATTGGGGATTAGCTTGCAAGATGGAAGGACTACATATCCCAGACTATTGATACAGACTTTGCCCTGCTGTAGATAGGTGTCCAAGGATTGGCAGCGACTATTAAGCATTACACTGGCTCAAAAAACTGCCCAAATGTTTGGCCTTTTTGGAAATATTCACATGGTGTGCAACAATTACCTAAGCAAAAAATTGTAGAAAATCACATGACATATAACTGCATCCTGGCTTGTCCTGCTGAAAATATCATCCTATTTTCAACTTCTCAAAGCTTTCCACCACTCCATCATCCAAAATCTCACAATACTGTGCAGCATCTATCTTTCCCTGAACTTCAATGAGCTTCCCTACTTCATGGGTTGGAGCCTCATACCATTAAATTGTTTCCTCCTCCATGCTTGACAGTTGGTGTAGTAATGCGGTCAGATAGTGGTTCTCCTGGAATTTTCCACACATATACCTTCCCATCTGATCCAATCCAATTGATCTTTGTCTCATCACTCCACAAAACTCTTTTCAAATCCTCCACTGTCCAGTTTTCATGATACTGAGCAAACTTGAGCCAGTTTGCACAATGAGCAGCCTTGAGCCATGGGAACTTTCTTCTTTGTTGCTGAGCAAAAAC
The DNA here is from genome assembly GCA_003313055.1 of Termitomyces sp. MG145. Taxonomy (NCBI): domain Eukaryota; kingdom Fungi; phylum Basidiomycota; class Agaricomycetes; order Agaricales; family Lyophyllaceae; genus Termitomyces; species Termitomyces sp. MG145. Next base: position 126 of record QGOB01002058.1, on the reverse strand, counting down.
CTGTTGAAGAACGACAGTTTGCTGTGAGCGGCTACAGTGAACAGCTAAGTGCATGCATAGACAAAGGCTGTTGTATAAGAATCTAACTCGGTGAGGAACTAAATGTCCTCAACGAGTCTACATATA
>QGOB01002047.1:0-17709 GCA_003313055.1 Termitomyces sp. MG145 | reverse complement strand
TTACAAAATAAATTTTATGTAATACATGAGAAAAACTAATTAGAAATTATCTGACATCTTTCTAATGGGTTTTTCTTCCCAAAAAATCTCCCAATTCTTGCATTGAGGCTGTGAGTTACCAACCCCTCTTTGGCCACATTGCTCTAAAAGAATTAGACAACTCCAAGCAAGCACAACCACCCAGACCAATGAAAGACTACACTCTAAAGAGGCACCAAAGTTTCAGTACCAATATACATGGTCCTGCAATCCAGTCAAGATTTTCTTTCAACAGTATCCCTTCTCAACCCTCAGGTGCCATCTCACTGGGAAGCTCCAACACAATGGGCCAGACCCAAAATGAAGACAATATGGAAATTGATGGCAGCATCCAGTTAGACAACAGCACCACTGCAGTTGCTGATGCAGAATGGGACAAGATCCTTGTCAAACTTCTGCACAATTCATCAGTACCACCCATTCCCAGCAGCACACCTGTCCCCTAGCAAGAGCACCCCAGGATTGTTAAGCCCTCCAGCACCAAAAGTACTCCAGACCACACAGACATTGGCAGAATCCATAGGGATATTAAAACAGAAAACCACATCATGACAAATGCCACTGGCCTGCAGAGAACGGCCACTCCAAGGTCCACCTAGTATCCAACCCACTCAAAAATGTTGCTAGCACCCAGGTGGAAGCATGGAATAAGGTAGTCTCAGCCAAATTATAGGCACAACTTTTCAGAGGCAAATATGAAGTGAACAGCCTCACCACAGTAGACAAGACCCAGGCATTCATCAAGTGCTTAGTTAAAGTTGAAAGTGACGTTACCCTAGGGGTCTCTTTCCCCCTTCAGGAGCACACACTTGACTTGGATTGTTTCCCAACCACATACCACATGTTTGTCTCTGGCCTCACTTGAGCAGACTGAGTACCTTGGGAACCTGAAAATAGTGTTGACAAAGGACAGACCATCATCTTCAAACCTTTTAAAGGCCAGCATCCTACCTTTGTACCTACAATCTACAGCCTCTCCTACACCAACTCTGAAGAAGCACAGGAAGCAGTCACCAACCTTGTAAGAGACTGCATGAAAAACTCTGAGGCAGTCATGAAGCACATAGTTGACAGTGCCCCCATGCTCAAGAACAGAGTAACAAGGAATATCTTCAACAATATCTTGGTTAAATTCATTGATATTAAGAGAGGCAACTCAAACGGCAGCAATTTAAGAGGGTGGAACATTTACTTACACTGCTCCTATCTGGCAGACAAAGACCAGGTAAAACTAATCCAGCTAATGAGAACATGTCAATTTCTCTGCAGGTTTTGGACTCCCACTTCATGGAAGGGATACTCTTTTCTGCACAAATTGTAAATTACAACATGTTAAATTGCTTCTTCTCAAACCTTCCAAGCTGGCTAGATGTTCTAAATGCATATGACAATGGGTTGAATCAATGCAATGACATGCACACTAATAGGAGGGGAGAAAGATGTGGTAGGGGATCTGATAGCTGTGGTTGTGGGGGGAAACCTAATTCTCAACATGGCATCTGCAGCCAATGGTAAAACTGACTTTTGTCTACTCACCTTACTATATGTGTTATGCAGAAAACACTCCTGAATGAATCTTTAGTTTCCCTTTCCAAACCTCATATCAGTTTCAATGAGCTAAGAATAGATGTAGTGTGAGTGCTGCCAAACCTGTCAAGTGGGAGATTGCAGGTGTGGATGAACCAAACCCAAAGATTTTTAAATGAGATATATTGGCCACATGTGGTACATGTAAGTCAAATACCAAGTTGTAAGACACAGAATGGCAGTCTAATAAAAAAATAGAGAAAGGTGCCATGCAGCAGTCCTGCTTCAGCTGAGGGACCCCTAGTTGATGAACCCACTACTTGTTTAGGAGCCCCAAAGCAACATTCCCCCTGAGTGCTTGGGAAATGTACTCACCCCAAGATACCACAGTTGGCTACTTGGTAAGTCTTATCAACCATAACATCATTATTGGACAATTTCAATGGTCAATCACTGCTGGTAATTGGTTTGTGCCTCTCTACCATAGGTGGGTCAGAAGAGCCTGCCACCACTCTGACCCAAGAAGCTTATAGAAGGGAAAATGAAGGTGGATCCCCCACAATGTTACATGCACTAGTTGGTGCATCTGGGAGAAACAACATATCTTCCCTGCCTCCACAAACAATCATGCGGATGACCATCTTTTGGTCTACAAACTGTGAGTCACACCCCTTATTGACAACAACTCAGAAGGGCAGATCAATCCTGGAAAAGCATATGACACCATGGACATGATTGATTTTGATCTGAGCTCTCAACAAAGAAGGCCAGAATGTCCCTCAAAGTCCTGAGAAGCCTGCCCACAGCAAGTGCTACACAAAACAGGCCCTCCTCCAAGAACACCAAAGCAGCCCTTAGGATTGCTACTCTTAATATTAAAGGATACTGCAGTGCAAATTCAATGAGATCTGAAACAAAATGGAATCACATAAACCAACTGATAAGAGACAAGAAAAGGAAAGATGAAATAGAGAAGCTGTTTGGGAAAAGAATGAAAATAATATTCTTCTCTGATCTTTCAGTATGGGAGTGTGTAAGGGGACAATTGCATTCTGCAATCTCTGACTCTAGTTCCAACTCTAGTTCCGGGTTAGTCATATGTATTACACTTCTCTAGTTTACAGACCAACCCCCAGGGCCCGGCCCATGCTTCCTCCCATCATCATTAGTCAATTCAGCTGAGTCATCAGACTTCTATTCCCTTTGATGTATTGATTGAGTAATCTCGCTGACATACTGGGGCCTGCTTATCACATATAGCATTAGTCATAGCATAGCCACCAATGTAGTATATAAGCTAGTTTGCAGGATAGAATATTCTCAGATGGATCAATAGCAGTGTCTTCAGGCCTATTCATTGACTGACTGTCTGCTCCCTTAGTGTTGTTCTTGCTTGCTTGTGCCATCTCTTGTGTTTGCTTGCCTGCTGCCTCTGCCTGCCTGCCATTTGGCTTGCTTGCTGCTGCCCTCGCTTGCTCCAACCCTTGATTCTGGCCTTGCCTTGTGAGGAGTATCCCACATTGTGAGTGTCCCCTTACAGAGTGGATGATGGTCCCATCAGGTATTCCAAGCACTGACCACCACCTCATGACAGTTCAAATCTCACATTAAAACTTGTGGGTGGAGTCAATCCAAGCAGCAGTAAGGGAGGCAGTGAGTGGGGTGCAAGAGGAGGGAGGAGCACCTAGTGCAGGTTTTGTGTAGGGTTGCCTTGTGTCATCATGATGGGTGCAACCAACTGGTTTCATGTACTTTCTCCAGTCAATGGGATTGTTTTGCATGGGCCTGGTCCCAGGGGTGGTATGGGGCAGTGATTCATGCAAGGACACCAAGGTCAGACCATGTGGCTCTTGAACTGCCAGTGAGACTAGAGTTGCAGGAGTGAGTGGTCCCCACTATTGTGGATACATGCACAATGGTCAACTCAGGGGCAAGCTGTTGTTTTGTTAACCCACATTTTGTTGCCAAGCAGGGGATACTTACAATTTGAAGAAGTGTCCCATATGGCTGTGTACAATCAACAATTCAGAGGTGAAATCAGGGCTGATCATGGAGGAGGTGCACTTATGACTGGTGGTGGGGGAGCATGCAGAGATGCTGGTGTTTGATGTTGCAGATATTGGGGATGACAACCTGATCCTGGGCATGAACTAGTTGCAGCACCATAACCCACTGGTTGATTGGGGTAGGTCAACAGTGGATTTCAACTCAACATACTGCAAGGAGTCCTGCCTGCCCAGGGTCAAACAGGTGGCAGTGGGCGCAACGTTGCCATGACTAGGGAGCTCAAGGTTCCCACTGTCAAAATGCTCCTTGGAAAGGTAAAGGAGGGCAAAGCAGAAGGAGGAGGCAGCATTGAGGCAGGGGGAGGTGGTGAGCATAGCAGAGGAGGTAGAGAGGTTGAAGTTGCTGCAGCCAGCACCAAGAACTCCATGCCACTGCCCAGTCACAGTGTCTGCTTGTAAGTCAATGTACAACTTGCCAGTGGAAGCACAACTGCAAGGAAAGGTCTCAGCAGAGAGTTTCCATGGGCTCAAGCATGCTTGCCTGGGGGCAACTCATTTCTGGTGGGGGCAGTGGCAAGAAGCTGTGAGAATTGCAAAGGCATGCATTGATTGGGAAATAGAGGAGGCAGAGGTGGAGGCACAAGCTAGTAGTGGGGCAAGGGCATTTTTGGAGCAGAAGTGAGATTTGGAATTGTTGTGGGGGGCTGGGGGTCCACAATTGGTGCAGGCAGAGAGGCACAGTGTGGCTGGGGAGAGTGTGTCACAGGTGTTGGTGGAAGGTGCAGCAAGGCAGAGGAAAGAGGGGGAGAAGTTGTTGGAGGAGATGGTGCTAGAGGAATTCCATGAATTTCTAAGTGTCTTTGACAAGGAATGCTTGGAATGCTTACCTGCACACAGGAAGTATGACCTCAGAATTGACTTAGTCAATGGTGTAGAGGTGCCAGCACTGGGGAAGCTTTACCAGCTTGCACCAGCAGAACTCAGGGGTGCTCCATGAGTGTATTGACAAGAACCTGGCAAAGGGATACATTCATCAGTTGAGCACGCTGTGTGGCGCTCCAATGTTCTTTGTGAAGAACAAAGATGGCTCCTTATGACTAGTGGTAGACTTTTGGGTGCTAAATGCGGTCACAAAGCTGGATGCATATCCTATTCCATTGACAAATAAGTTGTTGGATTGACTGAAAGTGGCAAAAGTATTCATGACACTGGAGTAGGGGTACTACAACATGTGGATCCATGATGGCAACAAGTGGAAGACTTCATTTTGGACACAGTATAGCCAGTTCAAGTTCCTGGTGATGCAGTTCAGTCTGTGTAATGCCGGTGATCCTAGCTGCCATGCAGGAAACAACCAACAAGACCAGCTAGATAAGGATAGCTTAGCAAGTAGTAGCGTTACGTGTGTGTGTGAGAGGAGTCAAGCAAAGTCCCAGAAACCTGGTAAGGAGAAGTAGGGTTGGAGTCGGTAAGGAAGTGTGAGAGAGCGGTAAGAGATAATGGTGCGGCCGCTAGTGTCTGTGCCAAATTGTTGCTAAGTGAGAAATCTGTCAAAGACCCAAACGGTCGTTAAGGAATAACGGAAGAGTTAATGGAAATATACAAGCCGCTAGCCATAAGCGCTAGCATTTAACGAGGGCAAAACAAGGGCACCCGTATGGTGCTTGACAAAAGCAAAGCAAGGGCACCCGTATGGTGCTTAACGAAGGCGACGAGTGCTAGTCCAACAATACTGTCGGGCTGAGCGCGAGGAGCGAAGGAGACTGGACTGGGTAAACCCAAATCAGCCGTTAATGAAGCAAGAGCGTGAATGAGATCTTAAGCGTAGTCTGAAGTGAGGACTAGACTCTGGTATGATTCGATGATTTGTAGCTACTGACAGGGCAGTATTTATAGGTACGTAAGGTGATAGATAAAAGGGGAAACCGGTAATAGATAGTAAGCATAGCGGTTGCATGTGATAATGTGATAATGCATGTCGGGAGTAAGGCGATAAAAGGGGAAACCGGTAAGAGATAGTAAGCGTAGCGGATGCATGTGATAATGCATGTCGGGGGCCGTAGGGAGGGGCCTGGATTGTCGCAAGGTCGGCTGGGTCATTAAGGGAAAGGTTGGTAACGGTTGGTCGGTAGCGGTCACGTGCTGAGGTCATGTGCTTGGTTCGTCTTGTCGGTGTGGGGCAGCCAGCGCTGACCGGGGCGTATCATCTCCCCTTGACTGAAAAACTGACTGTCCCCAGTCAAAGGAAAATCCTCAAAGTCTCGTGATTGTTAAGCGTGGTCCGTGCGGGGGGTCCTGGTCCGTGTGCCATACCGGAAAACCATAAATAAATTCCAGCGACTCTTTGGACTTCGTCATCTCAACACCTCTTATCATGTCGACACCTGCCTTCTTTGGATACGCCGCTTCCTTTGCGCGCCTGGCAGCGGCCCAGGACTTCTTGGAGAAAGCGCCGAAGGTCTTGTCTATGGGGCGCGCATTGCTGGTGACCAATCCCCGGGCGGCGGTTACGTCGATTTTGTCAACGTATCTGCACTGGTTTGAGTCGGCCGGTGGGAGCGAGATCACGTGGGCGGAGCAGGAGGCGGTAAGGGAGGAGTGTCGGGCGTTATACGCCCTGTACAAGGATGAGGTCTGGATGAGGCCATACGACAGGCATTTCATAAGCTTCCTATTTCCTAACGGTCCGTACGGTATGCTAACGCTTGCGCTAAGGGTGAGCAGCCAGCGGGAGAGATGGAGGTCAAGGACGTGACCACGGAGCCTATGATGGTAAGCGCTAACGGTGCCGCTATTGACTTAGCGGCGTCGTTAAGGTATTTTCCAGTTATTCTCAGAGCTGTCTTTTGACGAGCAGTTCTTTTTCCAGCACCCGCCGAAGGATCCGATGGCGGTGGCCGTTACAAGGCCGAGGGAGGACCGTGGCGAGGGATTGAGTTGGCAGGGCGGAGCTGCCGGTAATGCTGGAGCGGAGTTGCCAGCGTTGCCGCAGACTCCAAAGACTCCCAGGCCAGCGGCAAAGATGAGGACGATGACCATTCCCAAGGTAAGTTTTCTGGTTTAACTACCGTGGCCGTTAAGGTACTAACGGCGACCAGTATCAGAGGACGCTGAAAGGCAAGGAGCGGCCCTCCGGGGACGAGGATGATGAAGGGAGTGATGAGGAGGTAGCGGTTCCCACGTCGTTCAATGACCAGGAGCTGAAGAGATTGCTGCATGGGCGCTTGCCCTCGTTAGTTCTCAACACTGGTGCAGGCGCAGGGGAACTGGTCGGGCAAAGGAAGGAGAGGAAACTGGTGGCTCCTGCAGCGAGAGCAGCGTTTCGGGAGCGAGTCGGGGCGGTAAGTATTACTCTTGTTGTCTCTTAACGGCTATGGCTAACGGTTTTTGCGGTAGTGCGATGGTTGCTGGGCCTTGAACGACCCTGAGGGTTGCTGGTACCCAACCAGTAACTTGCCATGTTACCGCTGCAATGAAGTGAGCAAAGGTTGCTCAGTACGGGGGAAGTCGTTACGGGGCCACCGCGGGGGTCACAAGGGGAAGAAGGTGGAGGGGGCCACCTGGGTACGGGCGGCAAGGAGGTATCTGGAGGGGCAGTGGGAGCTCGACGCAACCAGCAAGGCCCTTGCAGTGAAGAAGACGACGCTAAGTCTACCGACGCGTCAGGAGGGGGCCAGTGACAGGGAGGGCGAGAACAGGGGGAAAAGGCCAGTAAGGAGCCGATCGGTAGTGGAGTCAAGCGACGAAGAGGTACCGACACCAGCGAGGATCTCTAAACAGTGCCGTTTGGAGTCCGATGAAGAGGGTTTGGTCAAAGGAGCTCATGAGGTGACTCCCCTCGAGGCGCGAGCGGCAGTAATGGAGGCCGAGCCTGTAGCAGAGCCTAGCGGGAGCCAGTAGGTATTTGCTTTCCTGTTCGAACTGCCGCTAACGGTTAACAACAGGCCAGTAGAACTGGAGACGCCAGAAGTGGAGATGGACGACGAGACGGGCGAAGCAGAAGCCAGGAACTTGGTAAGATCATCGTTTCTTAACGGCTGTCCGGTAATGCTAACGAGGTTCGGTAGGTGGAGAGGTTTGGGGCTCCTCCTCAACCGACTATCGACGAGGAGGAGATCGAATGGCTAGAGGAGGACCTACCAGTCCCGTTCCTGTTCGACCCCACAGGTGACCTGGAACGGTATCAGGCGAGGGCGGCGGAGGTCGGGCAATTGATGGGAAGGGAGATGCGGGCGGCGGAGGACAATTTGCAAGCGGCGCAAGCTCGCTACCGGCTGCTGGGGAGGGCATGGAGCATGCTGGCGCGCTATCAAGACGATTGCGACGCCTTCATCGGATGGCAGGTAGAAGCAGGGGTGACGGAGGAGTTCTGGGGGAAGTCGGGGGATACGGAGCTGCCCTCAGATGATGACCTCCCCTCTGCCATGCCCTAGAAAAAAAAACTTTTTTCTTTTTTAGTTTTTGTCTCATTGCTTTCGGAGACTGACCCCCTTAAGGGATCTTTTTAAATAAACAATTTTCTTGAAGTATGGGTTGACCGGTAAGATGTGAAATGGATAGCAAAAGATCAAAGCAAAAGGGGAATAAACGGTTTGAAAAATAAGATAAACGCTCAGTAGATCATCATGGTGCTTGCGCAAGGTTGCTTAACGACTGCGTCTTAACAAAAGGCAGAGTGACAAATCGAAGCGAAAGAAACAAAAGAAAAATAAACTGTGGAAAAAGATAAATGCTCAGTAAACCATCATGGCACTTGTGCAAGGTCGCTTAACGACTGCGTCTTAATGAAAGGCGAGTGGGGAGCGGTGGTGACAAGTTAAAAAGAGTAAAAAAAATAGAGGGCTTAACGTTATGCGTGTATGTCGGCAAGCGTAGGTAGAAAGAGTCTATGATGAATAGAAACGGCGTAAGTAAAGATGAAAACGGAAACAAAACAATAGAAATAAAGGCTTATTGAGAGCCGTTAAGGTTTTTCGGGGGGGTTTTAATGGTGAATGGGGTGTATGGTGGAAAAGGTGTTTTCTAATCTTCTTTGGCGGCATTGTCCAATGATTCGTTGGGATTAAGGGGGTCTTCATCATCAAGTAAGTCAGTTTCTTCTAGTATTCTTAAGCGGTCGGTATCAATGTCGAAGGCGTCGGTAGGGAGAAGGATGTGGTCGCGGGCGAAATAAAGGACTCAGCGGAAGGCGGCTACCGGTCGGTGGAGTACGGATCCGTCTAGTTTGCAGAGAAATGTAAGCGCCTCCACGGTTACGTGAGATTACCACTAGTGGTCCTAAGTAGATGAGCGGGGGACGTTATCGTAGGAAAGGGGGTCGGTAACGGGTGGAATCGAGACTTCGGTAAGAGGAACGGTGTCGTTAACGAATGTCATTAAAGTCGGATGGTAATGGGCGAGAGGGGATAAATGAGGGACGGTAGAGGCGGAACGGGCAAGGGCGGTCGGTAACTGAACATGGTGCATGAATCCGTGCATGCAATCAATCCAATCTTTGAAGATGTCGTTGTCGGTATCGTCTGGGGGAGGGTCGGTAGGCTGTAACGGTCATCATGAAAGTCCGTTGGGTCCATGAAAGGTCCCTTTAACATGTACAAGCTCGAAGTGGAACATAAGGATGGCCATGATCCAGCAGTTCATACTAGCTGAGGGCTGAATGTCAGGGTTCTGCAGCATACCTTTGATGTAACGGGCGTCGACTTCGATGATAAGGTTCCTAACGCCTAGGAGGTACATGCGTAGCGCCTGCAAGGCTCTGTACAAACCGTAAAGCTCAAGCTTGGGCTGACTGAAGCGGGCTTCGCATTCATTAAGGGTGATGGAACCGAAGCGGTTATAGCGACGTTGCTTGCGATTGTCAGTAGTGCACTGGCAAAGGTAGAAACCGACCGCTATGTAAGAAGTGTCGACTGCTAAGATCACAGGATCGTCGGATTTGTAGTTGATGGGAACGAGAGGTTTAGGGTCCAAATTCAAAGGGAACGCCAGTACAGGTGAGCTTTGTTAGGTGATGAGCGCGATGGGCGAAGTTCTTAACGAACATCCGGAGGACTCCAACAGTACCTAGGAAGGCATGGACTTTGGTTAGCGACTGGCAAGGGCCCCAGCGGTCTAATAGCGCTAAACGGTTTTCATCAGGAACTCGGCCAGTAGGTGTGCAAACGTGGCCAAGGATCTTAAAGGTTGGCACGCAAAGGACTAGCTTATGACCAGAGAAAGTGCCACCACAGTACTTCATATGCTGAAGGACACGGTTCAGGAGTTCAAAGAACCCCCAAAGCGCTAGACGAATGTTGGGATTGTCGGGATGCTTAGCGGGCGAGCCGTTAACGAGTTTCCAGTCCTTCAGACCTTTAACGCCAACATCATCGATGAAGCTGAGGGCGTTATGGGGGATTTCAGGCTGGAGGATGTGTGTGACGTCATTGTGGAAGATGGGCACAGCGTTAGTCCATCCCATCGGGAGCGTTACTAGATGGAGGGTGCCAAACGGTGTCTGGAAAGTTGTTAAGTCACGGGAGGCGGGATCAATAAGGCGCTCGTCGTAGCCAACATAGAGGTCAAGGGTAGCGCCACAAATGCGGCTGGCAAAGGATTCGGCAATGTGGTCGGGGAATGGGGGAACGCCAGAGTGGCAGATCGTGACTCGGTTTAACGGCTCGAGGCTGTGGACTAGACGAAGTTTACCGTTTTTCTTCAAGACACAGAACCAGCGCAACCGGTAAGCGGAATTTGAGGGCTCGTAAACGCCTGCTTGAATCTTGCTACGGATGATTTCACAGATTTCCTTTTCGAGGCCTGGTGGTATCGGTCGGTTGTGCTGAACCCAAGGAACGTGAGGGATGGTCAGTATGTGGATGGGGGGAAAGAAGTCAGGTCGAAGGCTACCTTGTTCAGAATCTTCCCAAGCGAACGCGTTTTGTTGCTTAGCGACAAGGTCCACAAGTACGTTAAGCTCGTCTTGGGTAAGAAAGCCGATATCATGTTCCTTAACGAAAGTCGCTTTGCAGTTGTCGGTAAAGCAGGGAGTCGGTAAGAAAGGAAGGGGATTAGGATCGAGCTTGGGTATGTTCGCTAAGGGGTCGCCAAGGATGTGTCGTTCGATTCAGAAGTCTTCACTAACATGGCTAGCAACAGGCTTGGTCTTCAACGCGACGGGCTTGTATTTCTTCTTGACTTGGACTCCTTTGTGTTTTGGCTCGGCAGCAGCGTAAACGGCTGGGAAGGGGACGTTAACGTAAACAGGGGTAGAGACGGTATTGAGCATTCCAGATGCTTGGCCAAGAATAGAGGGATCGGAGAGACTAGTGGAAACGAAATAAGAGCGCGGCGGGATAACGGTCTCAGTAAGGTCGCTAGCGGTCGCATATAGATAGGCAAGAGAGAGATTGTCGGAAACTGTTTTTGGGTTTTCTAATATTTCGGAATCGAGTGGGGTATGTGATTGCACTATAACGGAGTGCTTTTGGTGGTCATAGCCGAGGACGACCGCTAAGTCTTCCTCAGAGTCGCTAACCGTGGAGATGGTGGCAAAAGCAACGGGGTGGTCCGGCGCTATACTTGGGCTGAACCCTCTGTTGCTTGTGCTGACTGCGGGAAAACGTAGGGATGGTGCGACGAAGGCCAGTATTGGGGTCCATTATTGTTATCGTGGTTTCTGTTTTGCTAAGTGTATCGACGGTACTCTTGGTCAAGACATCGAAGGGGCAACCGAGCAGGATGTTGTAAGCGGGGGAGCGTAGGATGTGGATCTGAAGGTACAGCGTGATACCACCAACAGTGCAAGGGATGTTACGAGCTAGACCGAGGGATTTGTCCATAGTACCATTAGCGCTCTGCATGTTCAGAATGATGCTGGGGTCGTAGGAGATACCGAGATAGTTAGCGACTTCAGCAGACATGGAGATGATCTGGGAGCCGCTATCCACTATACTTTCAATTTCCTCGCGGTTATTGACCAAGAGCATGATGGACCGGATTGACTGAGATTCCTGAGCGACCGTTAACGTAACCGGCTCCTCACCAGGCAGTAGCGACTTGATGTACGCTTCCACTGGGTCGATCGAGGTGACTTGGGCTCGAGCAGCGTCGGAAAGTGGAGGGTCAGTAGCACGAGCGTCGTTTAGGGAAAAGAAGGGCAGAGCGTCGTCAACAATATTGGTAGACTCTTGGAAGGCAGTGACGTTAGGAGGCGCAGTCCATTTAGGAGTAACAGCGTTTCTGAACTGGTTCCGGATGTTGTTAGAGAGGGAGCAGAGTTCGCCAACAGAGACGGTAAGCTTAGTCTGAAGAACCCGGTCAAATACCTGCTTGGACTGTTCAATATCATAGATGGGGGCCGTACTCCGGTAAGCAGCGTCAGGCCGTTTGTCAGGAGTGCCAAAGTTTTGATTAGTCAGAGGCTGGTAGCGAGATGAGATACTGGAATAGGGGTGGACTGGGGGATCGACGGTGGGAACATGGTTAACGATCGGCAGCTCAGGGGCTTTAGCGGTACCGGTAGCGGAGGCAGAGGCAGGACGATCGTTAGCGACTGGGGAACTAGCAGGGACGGGGCGTTCGCTGGCGGAAGAACTGGTAGCGGCGGAGTCGTTAGCGGTTTTAGGGGGAACCGGTCGATATCCCTTAGCGCGCGGGATTTCGATACCGTCAAAGACTTCTGCTGGGCAGTGTAGAGCGTAAAGTTCCCGTTCTAAGGCAGCGACGCGTTCTTCCCTGGATAACGTTCCTGGACTAGCGGTTGCCGGTTGCAAGACCTCGTGAATAAACATTTGGGACATGCCTTGGAGTTGTTCCACGTCAGGGTTAGCATTAGCACTGAGTCGGCCGGTAAGAATCTGGTTGGGGTTGAGCCTGTGCCATTCGTCGATGCATTCCATACAGAGCTGTTTGCCAACATAGTTGGGGATCATAGCGCCCGATGGTAAGACAACCTTGCCTTCGTGGTTCCGACAGATTTTGCCTTGGCTGATGAAGCTTTCGAGCTTAACGCAATTGCCTTGTACCATTGTGTGACCAGTTTTGCCGCAGAAGTGGCAACTGTCGCTAAGAGGTCAAGAGGCGCGGGACTGAGAGCTGTTACTGGCAGTCAATGCAGCCATCTTTTCCTCCATACATGCGAGAGCGTTAACGATAGTGGCGGCGGCGATGTTGAGAGGTTCCTTTTTTATGATAGTGGTTGGTACGGGGGTGGCGGTGTTAACAGCGGGAGTCTTAGCATTAGCGGTCGTCGGTTTCTTCGAAGTTGTGGCAGTGTCAGTACCCTTCAGAACCCATTTGGCAGCTTCAAAGACTTGTTCTACCTCATAGGGGTCCTCTGGGTGATGGTCGGGAAGGGTGATTTCTAAACGGCAGACAAGTTTGGACCATAATGAAGTCGGTATGCTTTGCTGGAACAGACGGCATTCCTCGTTCCGGTAGATCTTGCCTTTAGCCAGGAGCCAACATGCCAGGCACTGGAAGTCCCTATAGTAGTCCGAGAAGTGTCCAAGAGTAGAGATACCGGTCGAGAAAGTCTGGTTTACGAGTCGCTCGAGATCCTGAAGAGTGTAATGGGCAGATTCTTCAGCGCCAGGATATAAACGAAAGACTGCTATCTTCCACTCGGTGTAAGTATGGTCGCTAAACTCCGGCAAGCCAAGCCAGGTCTCCGCGGTGTCATACGATACGTATCGAGCGGCGTATTCCTTTTTCTGGTTATCATTGTTAACGGTGCAGTCCGCTAAGAGATATTCGAGCTCGTGGAAATACTGGGCAAGCTCTCGGGGGCAACTCTTGTCCCATTTAGGTGTGGTAGAGTCGTTGCGGGGTGGCATATGGCGGGAAAGATGGGCGTCACCCATGGCAGTAGGGTTAACGGGTGTTGGTAAGGGCGTAGGGGATTGAACTAGGGGATAGGGGTCTGGGGATAACGGTGGTAGCGGTGCGTCGAGGAAGTTGTCGATATGATGGCCTGGGAAGTTCTCTAGGAGTTCGGTAACATCGAGAAGTTCCCTAGCAGTAGCGAGTTCCTCTTCAAGGTTACGAGGCAGAGTTGTTAAGGGGGTTAACGGCGACGGTGGGGGAATGTCAAAAGGGATAACGGGGAGCGAAGCCTCGGTAACGAGACGTAAGCGGTTTTTGGCCTGGAGGCGAGTTTCCGGTGGAATTTTGCTATAGAACCCCTTGCAGTGGGCTCCAAAATGATGCGCTGACTTGCCGCCTAGCTGCCGTGCAGGAAACAACCAACAAGACCAGCTAGATAGGGATAGCTTAGCAAGTAGTAGCATTACGTGTGTGTGTGTGAGGAGTCAAGCAAAGTCCCAGAAACCCGGTAAGGAGAAGTAGGGTCGGAGTCGGTAAGGAAGTGTAAGAGAGCAGTAAGAGATAACGGTGCGGCCGCTAGTGTCTGCGCCAAATCGTTGCTAAGTGAGAAATCTGTCAAAGACCCAAACGGTCGTTAAGGAATAACGGAAGAGTTAACGGAAATATACGAGCCACTAGCCATAAGCGCTAGCATTTAACGAGGGCGAAACGAGGGCACCCATATGGTGCTTGACAAAAGCAAAGCAAGGGCACCTGTATGGTGCTTAACGAAGGCGACGAGTGCTAGTCCAACAATACTGTCGGGCTGAGCACGAGGAGCGAAGGAGACTGGACTGGGTAAACCCAAATCAGCCGTTAACGAAGCAAGAGCGTGAATGAGATCTTAAGCGTAGTCTGAAGTGAGGACTAGACTCTGGTACAATTCGATGATTTGTAGCTACTGACAGGGCAGTATTTATAGGTACATAAGGTGATAGATAAAAGGGGAAACCGGTAATAGATAGTAAGCATAGCGGTTGCATGTGATAATGTGATAATGCGTGTCGGGAGTAAGGCGATAAAAGGGGAAACCGGTAAGAGATAGTAAGCGTAGCGGATGCATGTGATAATGCATGTCGGGGGCTGTAGGGAGGGGCCTGGATTGTCGCAAGGTCGGCTGGGTCATTAAGGGAAAGGTCGGTAACGGTCGGTCGGTAGCGGTCACGTGCTGAGGTCACGTGCTTGGTTCGTCTTGTCGGTGTGGGGCAGCCAGCGCTGACCAGGGCGTATCACCGGCCACATTCCAATGCATGGTCAATGCACAACCTGGTGAATGTCTATGTGATACTGTACCTGGATGACATTATTATCTTTTTAGAGGACTCAGGTCAACATGATGCTCATGTTTGCAAGGTCCTCCATTGGTTGCAGGAAGCAGACCTCTTCTTGAAGCCAGAGAAGTGTTGTTTCCACACTATGGAAGTGGACTACCTTGGGCTGAAAATCTCACCTAGCCAAGTTGGAATGAACCCAGGTGAAGGTCAGTGAGGTCACGGATTGGCCAACACTGCATAACATCCATCAGGTGAACCAGTTCTTGGGCTTCTATAATTTCTACCACTGGTTTGTGGAGGACTACTGCAACAATTACTAGGCCATTCAAGAAGTTAAAAAGAAAGGACTATGCATGGCAGTGGAGGGAGGTGGAGCAGAAGGCATTGGATGGGTTGAAGGCAGCATTTGTGAAGGCACTAGTGCTCATGATACTGGACATGGAGGCTCAGTTCAAGGTGGAAATGGACACATCAAATTTTGTGGTAGGGGTGGTGTTGTTGCAGAGGGCCGGTGGCATTCTTCTCAAAGGCAATGCAGTCCACTGAGCGCAACTACAATGTGCACAATAAAGAACTGTTGTCAGTGGTACGGGCTTTTGAGGTCTGGAAGCCTTACTTGGAAGGGAATCCATTCCCAATGGACATCTTTTCTAACCATTGAAACTTGGAGTATTTCATGATGGCAAGGGATCTAAACTAATGACAGGCCAGGTGGAGCCTTTTCCTCAATTGCTTTGTCTTTGTAATCCAGCACCAACCGGGTTGCCTCAGTGCAGGGCCAGATGGACTGTCGAGGAGACTAGACCACAAATTTCCAGAGGGGAAGCATGACAATGTGGGACAGAGGGTGTTGACAAAGGAGAGGGTCAAGTACCTTGGTCTAATCATCTCACACAGAACAGCAGAGATGGACCTTGCAAAGGTGGCTGGTGTGGCAGAGTGGCCAGAGCCAAAGAACAAGAAGGAGGTGCAAGCCTTCTTAGGTTTCACCAACTTTTACTAGAGGTTCATTCAGGACTTCTCTCACTACACACATTCACTGTTTGACTCACTGTCAAAGACAGCGTATGGTGTTGGGAGGCCTCACAACAAGATGCCTTTGGCATCCTCAAACAAGCTGTTACCTCAAATCCTGTCCTCCTCTCCCCCAACAATGCCTCCCCCTTCTGGGTCAAAGCAGACAGCTCCAACTTTGCTATGGGGGCAGTGCTCTCCCAAGAGTCAAAGGAGGATAACAAGTGGCATCCTGTAGCCTTCTACTCCAAGAGTCTGAATGTGGTAGAATGGAACTATGAGATCTACAATAAGGAGATGCTTGCCATCATTCAATCCTTTGAAGAGTGGTGGCATTTCCTTGAGGGTGCTAGGCACAAGTTTGAAGTTTGGACAGACCACAAGAACCTCAAGTACTTCTGGATGGCAAAGAAGCTCAACTGCCAGCAGGCTTATTGGTCCCTGTATCTGGCCAACTTTGACTTCTTGCTGCACCATCAACCTGGCCAGAGCATGGGCAAGCCAGACGCATTGTCCCAGAGAGCTGACCATGGAACCAGAGCTGGAAATAATGACAACATCATCCTCCTCAAGCCCAAGCTCTTTGCTGTACATGCTCTAGAGGGTGTGGCAATTCAAGGGGAGGAAGCAGACATTGTCCAGGAGATCTGCCAAGGGAACTGGCAGGGCATATAAAGAGGATGTGGTGGCCTGGGCTGCTCAGGATGTTACAGGTCAATAAGGGTAAGGGAGTGAAGTTGGTATGCACCCATGAATGGCACAATGAAGGGGGACTGCTAACCTTTTGCAGGCGCATCTACATGCCCAACATCTCTGACCTGTGATGCCAGATTGTCAAACAACACTACAATTCTTGCATTGCCAGACATCCCAGGCATTGGAAGACTCTGGAGTTAGTGTTGTGCAACTACTGGTGGCCCCAGATGTTGCAGTATGTGGGTTCCTACACTAGCACCTGTGACCTTTGCCTGCAGACCAAACCCCAGCACCAACTCCCAATGGGTCAGCTCAACCCCCTCCCAACTCTGGCAGAATGGTGGAGCATAGCTTCAGTGGACTTCATTGTTGAACTTCCAGATGCACATGGCTACAATGCCATCATGGTGGTGGTGGACCTCTATGGTAAGTAGGCACACTTCATTCCCATCCACACTACCTGCTCTGCCATGAAGCAACCTCTACCAGAAGAATGTCTGGAAGCTGCACAGTCTCTCTGATGTCTATGTCTTGGATTGGATTGTGGGCCTCTGTTTGTGGTGGAGTTGAGCTGTACTGCCTCCTTGGAGCGAAGCTGCACACATCCACAGTGTACCACCTCCAGTCCAATGGGCAGACAGAGAGGGTCAATCAGGAGCTAGAGCAGTACCTGTGCCTGTTCTGTAATGAGCAGCAAGATGATTGGGATGAGCTGCTGCTGGACATGGAGTTCCAGTACAACAACCACATCCACATGTCAACTCAGTACTCCCCCTTCTTCCTGGACACTGGTTGCCACCCTTGTATGGACTTCAAACCTCACACACATCCCTTGGACAACCTGGCCATGAATGAGTTTATAGAAAAGATGAAGGTGGCACAGAATGAGGCAAAAGCTGCTCTGAGCAAGGCAAAAGATGACATGGCCCACTACTATGATTGCAGTCACACCCCAGCCCCCCAAAGTACCAACCTGGAGACCGTGTCTACCTTGATGCATCCAATATCACCACAATGGGGCCTTTGCAGAAGCTGTTGCACTGCCATCTAGGACCATTCCTGGTGGAGCAGCAGGTAGGCTTACTGGCTTACTGGCTGTGCCTCCCAGTCAGTCTTCATCAGCTCCACCCAGTGTTCAACATAGTGAAGCCTTTTCTGGCACCAGAGGACCCCATTCCAGGCTGTTGTCTGAGGCTGCTGCCCCCTCTAGTCCTGGTGGGCAATGACAAGCAGTATGAGATGGAGGAGATACTGGATAGCCACCTGTTCAGGTGGAAATTGCAGTTCAAGGTGAAGTGGAAAGGCTATGG
>QGOB01002038.1:0-15878 GCA_003313055.1 Termitomyces sp. MG145 | reverse complement strand
TCATTATCGTGTGATTACACCTGCAGGCAAAATGTTATGGGATGCGAGCTCTGACATGGAGCTGGTCAGTGGTTTTCTTGTCGCTATCCAAAGTATATTCATATTCTTTCCCATACAATCTCAACTGAAAAATTGTCTTGACAAGGTTACATTGCAATGCCCGACAAAGACGCCATTTCCCTTGGTATTCTCCCAGATAATATGTACCTTTGGGATGAAGTTCGCAAGAGGACCCCAGCACCGCCGGGAATGGAAGGTTTTATGTTAGCGTCTGACAGCAAATTCAGTCAAAAAACCATGGAATCCACCACACAGACCTCCTCATCTATGGAGTGTAGTATTATGTCTTCGATGCGTGGATCGCCCTTTGAGGTGAAATTCGACCCATCTGTCCCTTTCCTTCCTGATTGAGTATTATCCAGGGTCCGTTTCTGCCGTATGATGTACTCTTAGCTGCGCTCGAGTCGAAGGCAATTGCGCGTACAATACATCATGACATGGAGTCATTCCTTCTGGTCTTCCTTTACACAGTAGCGAGATGGGTCCTCACTCGGCATCCAAAGAACGAACAAGTCAGGGAGATCTTCCATGATGCATTCATATGTGCGGATCTGTCCGAACTTCGATGGAACCGAAAGATATTGTGGTCAAGGGCCTTCGTATCTGTTGAACGCTGCCTCGATAAAGTTCCCGCAGCACTCGCGCATATTTTCGTTGAGTCGATGTGCAGACAGAACTACGTCCTTCATGAAACACTGAGGAAACCACCGACCATACTGAATTTTAAAGGATCAAAATTTCTAAACCCTCCGGAGCCGGTACCCATTAGTTGCGAACTGGTCGAGGACATATTTGTGCGAGCCAAAGCCGCGTTCAACGGTTGAGACCTCTCATCGATAATGGCACCGACAGAATAAGCTGTGCGAGTGAAAGAGCGGGTATCATAGAGGAAAAAAGGAGGTTCATCGAGGTTGTCGGAATGACCATAGTCTACCTTGTAGGAGTGATTACGAATTACGATTGGGATTCAAGGTAGAATGTGAATTGGTCAAGGATTAGGCATCGCAGGGAATAAAAAAGATCAAATAATAAATAATAAATATAGAAGGAAAGAGGACAATCGTTACTGCCGGCTCACTGGCGATCGCAATGAGGATCATCCGACCCCTCGCCATGCGGGGCTTCATTGCACATCCTAGAAAGATGTCGATTATCCGTGATGTCAACGCAACGGTTGCACAGCAGGTCTGTTTTCGACCTTCGCCGTCTACAACGGATCTGGACGAAATGATTGTATGGAATCTGGTATGGAATCGTTAAATTGCGCGTTTGTGGTACAATTGATGAGGAACGTGAGAGAGAGATGAGTTTTGGATGACATGGTTTGCAGTGCCGGATCATTTGTTGTAGTTGTAGTTTTTGCGCTACAAACAAGCCAGGCGGTTGTAATTGCATTTTTGACTTCTCGAAAAGTGCCTATACTGCACGTGTCTAGCGGGAATGATCCTAAAGGTCAGATACCCACTGCGAAGTTCTCCATTACTATTTGGTATTCTGTCAGCATGTACCATCCGTAAGTTTTCTTCACGTGCAAGATGTTTACTTCCATTGACGAAGTCAGGTGGCAGCAACTGAATGCATTCAAGAAGGCTTTCTCTGTCAACCATCATAATTGGGTTTATACGGGTGTGGTCAGTTGACTTTCAAATCCTTGCGACATATTCCTCTCTCATCAGGTGCACAGAGATACCGTCAACTCTGTGGGACTCATCCCATACCGCCTACCTTCCACTATTATAAACATTATGAACATTTGTACCTTTTGTCATACCATTGCGCTGGACGAGTGGTGAGCCAAGTATGGCAAATTATTACACTCCTCCCCAACTATGAGTGTAGCGCATCGTGCGTGGAATCTTGTCCCTATTGTAAACCCCAGAATATTGCAGAGTCTATTGAATGTGGGGTTGGAAAAGCCTTCATGATCATGTCCGCAACAACTTATCCTTAAAATCAATCTATCGCCTGATGACCTCTCGCAACGCAACCTGTTCCCCGGTCACGTAGGAAGAGATATTTGTTTGATAATTAACATGTTCCACTCGTGAATGTAAGAGGGACTTCTGACAAGTTAATCGCAGAATGGGACTGCCTGTGAATGGCCTGGATGATGACCTGGGGGCAGAGCTCGTTGTCTGGGTCTAGAAAGAACAGAGAAGAAGCAAGCGGTATAGTCTGGATGCGTTAAGGGCCGCTGAGGTGATAAAAAATCAATTTTTTGCGAACTACGTTATGGGTATCATGCAATGAGCGTCTGCCACATTCTTGCGGATACAGCATGTTGGCAGCTTCCATTCCTCTTGAGTATTACCATTAAGGTTGATGATTCCGATTTCTCGCTGGAATGGATGGACAGACGGCTAGTTGCATCCCGAGTCCCCAGAATCCTTCCAGTACTTCCATCCTCCATAGTTGAGCGAGAACAGTCAGCTCATCCTTTGGTGACTCTCTGTGGTAAATAGTCAAAAGCTAACATTATCACGGAATCGTTCTAGTCAATCTCTCCGATGATCTGTGTCCCCGCGCAATAGTTGGCGCAAACTACATTTTCTCCTTTCTTAGGTTCATACAAGGCATGGAAGTGTTCATTTGATAAAGCAGATGCATGCGATCAATGAATTGTTGCTGGTCAAGGCCGCGGATATGAACCAATACGTGGAACGAATTTGAATATGTGAGTTTGACAGGAGAAATGAATCGCTTACGCTAACCAGTGTCTTCTGCTCTTCAACTCACGTACCATTTACGGGCAGTCAAAGAGAAGACGAGTTCTATCGAAGATGAGTTCTCTGAGACAAGCTAAGTTCTCGATCTGTTTTGGCTTCAATTGCTCCCTACCGTTGACGAGAGGCCTTCGAACGAGCTAATTACTTTCTATTCATCTGCGAGAACCACATCGGGCAACAGATGATATATAAACACTCTACGCTAACTCTGGTATATTTCCCAACTCGAGTTGACATGCGTTTCTTCAGCTTTCTTGTCCCCTTGTCTCTCATCGCGTCTACTGTTGCCTTCCCAGTCATCACTACCACATCCATTCTCGACGACTTGAGAGAAACAATTGACACTCTTACAGTACAATTTGACGCTTTCCCGTCAAAGAATGGGACATACCAGCAGGCACTGGTGCAGATGTTCAAATTCCAACTTTCCAACATCTTGCTGACAAAATATGTCTGTAGGAAATCCAGCATTCTATTATGCTGACACGTGCCAAGCTGATACATTACACCAAAGTTTTAGATGTGAGTTAGTGTTAGGAATCCAATCGTTCAATCCGGCGTACTTTTGCTTATCATTCTAATCAGCATTTTCCTTCATTCAACAAAGCTGAGACTCGCGACATCATGGAAGCTGCAATGATGGTAGAGAGCAGCTGTGACACTGCAATCAATGCTGCCCTCGCAAAGAAACAAGCATTCAGAAGTATCTGTGGAGATCGTGATGTCCCGGCTCTGGTCATTCATGACATGGAGATCTCCGCTGAGCCTTGGAAAGTATTCACCAGAGAACTTGTTGAACGCGCTTATGTGAGTGCAACGTATTAATCTAGTATAGATTGACCAACTCGTTCTCAGCCCGAGTATGCACCGGAGTTCAAGGCTCGTCTCGACAGGCTCGAGGGAAAGCTCAAGGCTGCAATTGCAGAGTTCAAGGAGTAAAGAGTCGTATTGAAATCGTAGGTCTACAAAACCAGCCCCTGCTCTTGGATATGATGGACATTCTTCTGACCAATCCGGTTCAATGTATCATCTGTTCTAGCCAATTATTTGTCGTATCAAATGAGATTATTGTTATCGCATGTTTGTGAGCAGAAACATCACAATTGAGATATAAGTGAGCGCCAGGCGGCTCAGCTGGCTTGTGCAGTTCTCTCACGCCACTTCGAGAAGGTCGTCTTGCAGATTCAAGACTACAAGACCAAGTTAGGAGCTCATGATTCTGGATGCTCTTGAGTAGAGGCAGCTCAAGTGAAGACAGAGCCTGGGAAAGTGCTGAGTCATAGCAGTCAATCAGGTCAGTAGCTAATTTGCCAGTGAAAAAGAGCTCTGGGTTAAGTTTTAAAGTTATAAATTCTGACTAATGTTGTGAAGGCATTACACAATACACTGGCTCAAAAAACTGCCCCAATGATTGGCCTTTTTGGAAAGATTCACATAGTGTGCAACAATTACCTAAGCAAAAGATCGCAGAAAATCACATGACATACAACTGCATCTTGGCTTCATAATGATGTACAGATCATGTGATGTAGACAAGAACTCACTTATTAATCAATCAAACAATATAACTGCCCCAATGATTGAATATTTTGTTTGATTTATTAATAAGTGAGTTCTTGTCTACATCACATGATCTGTACATCATTATGAAGCCAAGATGCAGTTGTATGTCATGTGATTTTCTGCGATCTTTTGCTTAGGTAATTGTTGCACACTATGTGAATCTTTCCAAAAAGGCCAAACATTGGGGCAGTTTTTTGAGCCAATGTATCATAACATTGTTAGACAGCATTATAAAAAGACAAACCAGGACAGGAAATGTCCAAGGAGGATGCAGTGGCCAGGGAAGATGCCAGGTGCTTGGCATATAGAGCACCAGGAGGAGATACTCCCAGAGGAGTAATGGTAGATGCCATATCCATACATGTACATGGGTCTGGAAGAAGCTGTGATGCCAGGGGGGTTGTTTGCTACAACCCCAGTGAGACCACCAAGTGGTAGTCAATGAACTGGATGCAGGAGCAAGGTAGGTGAGAGCTCTACCCAGCTTGAGCCAGGACTTAGGTCAGCTGGAGCTCAGTATGAGCTCATGTAAGGGGACATCCCTTCCTGAGCCCATTCCCTCTTCTCTCCTTTCTCCTGTTTCCTTTCCTTTTCCCCCTTCCTTTTCTCTTCTTCTCCCCTTTAGATATTCTCTGTACATATTGTGTCCGCATTTCTGATCACCTGACATTGTTCTCAAGGTCATCTGATCCATTCCTGGTCATCTGACCCTTTTCTGACCACCTGACTTGCCAGAGTCACCTGATGGACATTACCAATCCATTCTCTGGCAATGTCCGAGTTTTTCATCTTTTATTCCCACACTCCTTTTTCAGTGGCTTATGTGTACTATACAGTTGATTTTCACGCTTCTGGGGCCCCAGAAGTGTCCACATCCTGGCATAGGGACTCCTCAGACTTATTCTCTTTGGATATCCCTTTGCCAGGTGAGTAGCTAGCCCTGTACACTGTAGCCACTTGCTAATACATCTTTGGATATCCCTCTGCCAGTTGTGTGAGTTCCACAGCTCTCTGAGGTCACCCTTACAGCTAGGGGCTGGTCCTGCTATAACAGCAGCCAGATGGCAGAGACTTGAGTTCTCAGTACATATTGAGATGATCCCAGAAGACACATCTGAGTTGTTGGGCAATGATTGCAATAGCAATCCTGACAAGGTCTCCAAGTGGAGGATCCTAGCATTCTGGAGACACCATAGGGAGGTCCCTAGAGCCTCCACCAGGCAGAGACTGCTGGCAAGAGTAGTGAAGCATATTGCTATCCAGTGGAGCATGGGGGATAACATATCCCTAAGGCTCCAGAAGCCTACATAGAAGTCTATATGGACTTCTTGGAATTGGAGGTTCAAGAGTACCTTCAATGCAAGCAGAGTCAAGGATCCATCTCCAGTTCCACAGGGTGTTGACCCTGTGATACTGTTGCTAGTGAACAAGGCATTCACTATCCTCCAGGCTCTTCAGCAGCCTGGGGAAACTTCACAAGTGTTTGCAGCTAGACAGGCTGCAGTAGAACATCAGCAGATTGTTGCATCAGGGGTGATAGCCCCTAATGATGCCCCATCCACTGAAGAGGGATCCACTTTTACAATGGATCTGATGTGCAGACCTAGTTGCAGAACTGGTCTTCAGAGGCAAGAAATGATGTGGGAGGATAGAATCATCATACAGCAGTTTTACAATGAGGACTTGAAAGACTATGAACAGTCCTTCATAGACAACCAGAGAGTAGTGTTTCAAGAGAACACTGCTCTTGATGCATGGTTGCAGGCCTGCTGTGCTTTGAGGAAAAGAAGCAGAGGTGAAGCAGGAGGAAGCAAGTGTTCTTCCTGGCATTGGAGTAAATGAGGGGAGGCAAAGCCTCCCAGAACCAGCAACTTCAGTGGCCCCTCAGCCATCTCATTGGATGGAGCAAGGAGATAGGCATGTGGGCACTGCTGCAAAGCCACCATTGGTGGCATTGCAATGACCAAGGGTGCTAGACAGCAGAACTCTGAGGAGGTACAGTGTGCCTCCTCAGCACTGTCAACAGCTAGCAACTCTGGGAGTGGAAGAAGCCCACAAATTCCATTAGCAGAAAATGCATGATTGTTTGCAGGCAATAATTGAACAGCTGTTAGCTGTTTGATTTCACTGTTACAAAGGAGGTCAAACCCAAACAGACTGAAGCATTCAAGTCTGTAAAGTCTTATACAGGCTCTGCCAAGTTCAGTGAACTTGAGAATTGGCTCATGAGCATATGCATAAATTATGTCATGGCTCAATTAGGCAGAGAAGAGAGAGAGCAGGAGAAAGTGCTTTTTCTAATGGAATATTTGAGTGCCACAGCATTCAAATGGTACATGCAACATGTGCTACCATGTTAACAGGACTCAAGAATACTGGATGTTTGAGGACATGGTCCTTGGATTGTATGACCAATTTGTACAGCCTTCTACAATGCAGGATGCAAGAGATGCATTCTGCAAGACCTGCACTACTGGGTCCTGAAGGATGTTGATGCCAATGTCTTCTGGAACTCCCATATTATGGAGATGCTGTAACAGACAAGCTAATTGCTCATCACTCTCAACATTGGGAGAAGGCTCTTGAGCCTTCTATTTGCCTTTGGACTTGGGGCATCACCTATGACTCCCATATAAGCCTGCCCCTGTAAAGGTTCAAATGTCTCAACAGTTGTTGGTTGCACTGATGCCTCCTTGTCCACCTCCATATCATGGGGGAAAACACATGCATACCTGTTTTGACTTGTCTGTGGACTAATAAAGCTTGCAGGTGCTTGTGGACTCGTGACTGGAATTGACTGCATTACATGGCTGGCCTCCTGCACCCATACATGTTGCAGAGATGCCATTTGAAGGCCACTATAACTTTTTTGGGATGTCATCTGACATCTCTGTTGTGACAAACCTTCTTGAAAATGAGAGGGGGGGACAATACATGTCCCCTCTGGCAGTTCACACCATATGACAGTGGGGCCACATCCTGGCCCTGCCATCTCCTCAATCTACTCCTTGCTCCCCCTGTTGAGCCAGTCTGGCTCAAATAATAAGACAGAGGTGGGTTTTACCTGCCTCCCCAATCATTTGTTCTTTGCTTTTTTGGCAGAGTGGTGTAACCCTTTGTTGGTCTTTACACTCTGAAGTGAGAAAAAAAAAGTTCAAACTCAACTATAGTTAAACTTCAGCTGACTAAAGCAGAGACTCCTGCTGATGGCCTTGCACAGCCATCACCTCTACCATACTAGTGAACAAGCTATGTCCTGTGCCAAAGGCACAGGTACATAGCTCATTGGGGGCTTGCCCCCAAACCCTGACTGCATTCCAGCCCCAACCTCACAAGCTTGGTTAGGGCCTTGTCAGCCACCTCAATGCTTAATCCCAGCCCCAACCTTGCAAGCTCAGTTAGGACCTTGTGTTCAAAATTCAATGCTTCCTATGCCTTTGGCACAGGTACATAGCTTGTTAGGGGCTTGCTCTCAAACCCCAACAGCTTGGTTAGGGCCTGGTGTTCAAAATTCAATGCTTAATTCCAGCCCCAACCTTGCAAGCTTGGTTAGGGCCTTGCCAGCCACCTCAATGCTTAATCCCAGCTCCAACCTCACAATCTCAGTTAGGACCTTGTGTTCAAAATTCAATGCTTAATCCCAGCCCTAACCTTGCAAGCTTGGTTAGGGCCTTGTGTTTGAAACTTAATGCTTCAACCTTACAAGCTTGGTTAGGGCCTTGTGTTCAAAATTCAATGCTTAATCCCAGCCCCAACCCTTGTAAGCTTGGTTAGGGCCTTGTGTTCAAAACTTAATGCTTAATTCCAGCCCCAACCTCACAAGCTCAGTTAGGACCTTGTGTATAAAATTCAATGCTTAATCCCAGCCCCAACCTTGCAAGCTTGGTTAGGGCCTTGTGTTCAAAACTTAATGCTTAATTCCAGCCCCAACCTCGCAAGCTTGGTTAGGGCCTTGTGTTCAAAACTCAATGCTTAATACCAGCCCCAACCTTGCAAGCTCAGTTAGGGCCTTGTGTTCAAAATTCAATGCTTCATCCCAGTCCCAACCTCGCAAGCTAGGTTAGGGCCTTGTGATCAAAATTCAAGGCTTAATTCCAGCCCCAACTTTGCAAGCTTGGCTAGGGCCTTGTGTCCAAAATTCAAGGCTTAATTCCAGCCCCAACCTTGCAAGCTCAGTTAGGTCCTTGTGTTCAAAACTTAATTCTTAATCTTCAAGACTCAAATTCATCAACCTTAATGTACTCTTATCATATAAGGAGGATATCAGACAGAAGCTATATAAGCCAATACTGCAATGTCCTAATTTAAAAATACACTGCAATGTCCTAATTTAAATACAAAGTCTAGCTAGATATATTAGAAGAGGTTAGTAATAAGATATTATCATATTCAAAGATATATACTTACATTTATCCATTTGTCAATCATTACATTTGTCCATTTGTTCATCATCAGATACTAAAATTTATAAAGGTCAGTAATCAAAAGTGAGTTAATCTAAAGTGAGACTTACATTTTCAAACCATAAACAATGTTTCTAGTCTTCTTCAATGGTGTTGTCCAACAGTTCTTCATGATTATCAGGCATGTCTTCATTGTCTAATAAGTCGGTTTCTTCTAACATTCTTAAATGGTTAGTATCAATATCAAAGGCATCGGTAGGGAGAGGGATGTGTTCACAAGCAAAGTAAGGGACTAAACAAAAAGGCAGCTACCAGTTGGTGGAGTGCAGATCCATCTAGTTTGCAGAGAATGTAAGCACCTCCTTGGTTACAGGAGATTACCACTAGCAGCCCTAGGTATCGAGGTTGCATCTTCTTGTAACGGTCAAGGTTGGCTTGTCTGCATTGGAGGTTGATGGCATGTCAGGAGATGAGGTCAGTAGTTGTTAACAAGGAATCGGGCAGTGGCTGGAGGTAAGTTGCTTCTACAATGTCGGCAGAGAATATGGGATGGGTACTGGTAGCGGCATAGTAAGGGGAGCAGCCCATGTGTTGGCAGATAGTAATACATTCTGACCAGAAGACAGAGTAAGTAGCTGAGCTCCACTTGGACTGGTCTCCATTAACGGCTTTGAAGAGTGCTTGTCTAACATCAAAGTGAGGTCATTTGGCAATATCATTAGCACGTTTGTTGTAACCGGAGATGCAAATGTGGTTGAAGTGGTACTTCTTAGCAAGGTAAGCGACGGCTTTGATGATGGGAGGGCTGTTATTGGTAACAATTTTGTTAAGGGCACCCCAATAGCAGATGATATCTTTGAAGAGCCACTTAGCAATAGTGTCAGTATTTTTGCAAACGAGCATGCAGAATTCAGGGTAGTGGATTAACAAACAACATCCTTGAATGATATACTTGAACTTGTTAGAGGGTGGTATGAACATTGTGTCGATATAGATTTTGCTGAAAAGAGTGGCAGGTATAGCGATGGTAGGTGGTATGAGGACTTTGGTTGTTTGGTGTACTTGGCAGATGTGGCACAAATGGATGTACCAAACAATGTTGGCTGCTACCTGGGGCCACCAGAAGTGTTCCAGCAGGGCAGCTCTCATAGCAAATAGACCACGATGTCCAAGGTCATTGTGCATGGTGCATAAGATAAGAAGTCGTGAGTTGGTTGGTATGAAGAGTTTATATTTGCCGTTACAGTTGCATTGCCAGAGTTTACTGTTAGCAAGGAAGAAGCTGCTAGCATAGCAAAGGAAGGTAGCAAGGGCTTTGTCATTAAGCCCTGGCAGATGCTTGAAGTTAGTAAGCCATTGCTTAATGAGTTTGACTCTCTGGTTGCTAGCAAGGGCCTTGGAGGAATAGGGGATGTTATTGTAGGAAAGGAGGTTGGTAACAGCTGGGGTCGAGACTTCAGTAAGGGGAATGGTGTCATTAACAAATGTTGCTAGAGCCAGGAGGTAATGGGCAAATGGGGGTAAACAAGGGGCAGTAGACATGGAATGGGCAAGGGCAGTTGGTAACTGGACATGGTGCATGAATCCATGCATACAATTGATCCAATCTTCAAAGACTTCATTGTCAGAAGCATCCAGGGGAGGATTAGTAGGCTGTAATGGTTGTTGCAAAAGTCCATTGGGTCCATGGAAAGTTCCTTTAATGTGCACGAGTTCAAAATGAAACATAAGGATACTCATGATCCAGCAGTTCATGCTAGCAGAGGGCTGTATGTCTGTAGCATACCTTTGATATAGCACGTGTCAACTTCAATAATGAGGTTCCTAATACTTAGGAGGTACATGCATAGTGCCTGCAAGGCCCAATACAAACTGTAAAGCTTGGGCTTAAGCTGACTGAAGCAAGCTTCTCATTTGTTAAGGGTGATGGAACCAAAACAGTTGTAGCGACATTGCTTGCAGTTGTCAGTAGTGCACTGGCAAAGATAGAAACTGACTGCTATGTAGGAGATGTTGACCGCTAAGATAATGGGATTGTCGGATTTGTAGTCAATAGAAACAAGGGGTTTAGCGTCATGCAAGGCCTTATTGAGGTCTTTCTGGGCATTTAGCTGGTCTGGTCCAAATTTGAAGGGGACTCCAGTGCGAGTTGTTAAATGGTTTGCGCAATGGGCAAAGTTCTTAACAAAAATTTGGAGGATGCCAACAGTGTCTAGGAAAGTGCAGACTTTGGTTAATGACTGGCAAGGGCTCCAACAGTCTAATAGCACTAAATGGTTTTTGTCAGGGATGCAACTGTTAGAGGTACAAATGTGACCAAGGATCTTGAAGATGGATGTGCAAAGGACTAGCTTGTGACTGGAGAAGGTACTGCCACAGTACTTCATTCGCTGAAGGACACAGTCCAGGAGCTCAACAAACTCCCAAAGCGCTAAACAAATGTTGGAGTTGTTAGGATGCTTAGCGGGTGTACTATTAATGAGTTTCCAGTCCTTTGGGCCTTTAATGCCCAGGTCATTGATGAAGCTGAGGGCGCTATGGGGGATCTCAGGCTGGAGAATGTAAGTAATGTCATCATGGAAGATGGGCATAGCATTGGTCCATGCCATCAGTAACGTTACTAAACAGAGGGTGCCAAACAGTGTCTGGAAAGTTGTTAAGTTATGGGAGGCAGGATCAATAGTGTGCTTGTTGTAGCCAATGTAGAGGTCAAGGGTGGCACCACAAATGTGGCCAGCAAAGGATTCAGCAATGTGGTTGGGAAAAGGAGGAACTTCAGAGTGGCAAATGGTGGTTTAATGGTTCAAGGCTGTGGACTAGGCAAAGTTTACTGTAAGACACAAAACCAGCAGGATGGGTAAGTGGAGTTTGAGGACTTGTAAATGCCAGCTTGGATCTTGCTACGGATGATTTTGCAGATTTCTTTCTTGAGGCCTGGCAGTATTGGTTGGTTATGCTGTACCCAGAGGATGTGAGGGATTGTTGGTATGTGAATGGGAGGGAAGAAGTTGGGTTGTAGGCTACTTCTCTCAGAATCTTCCCAAGCAAATGTGTTTTGTTGCTTAGCAACAAGGTCCATGAGTATGTTAAGCTCATCTTGGGTAAGAAAGCCAGTATTGTGTTCCTTAACAAATGTTGCTTTGCAGTCATCAGTAAAGCAAGAGGTCAGTACAAAGGGAGGGGGATTAGGATTGAGCTTGGGTATGTTTGCTAAGGGGCTGCCAAGGATGTGTTGTTTGATTCAAAAGTCTTCACTAACCTGGCTAGCAATGGGCTTTGTCTTCATAGCGACTGGCTTGTACTTCTTCTTGACTTGGACTCCTTTGTGTTTTGGCTTGGTAGTGGCATAAACAGCCAGGAAGGGGACATTAATGTAAATGGGGGCTGAGGGGGTATCGAGCATTCTGGATGCTTGGCCAAGAATAGAAGGATTGGAGAGACTAGTGGAAACAAAATAAGAGTGCGGCAGGATAACAGACTTGGTAAGGTTGCTAGTGGTTGCATATAAATAGACAAGAGAGAGATTGTTGGTCAATGTTTTTGGGTTTTCTAATATTTCGAGATTGAGCAGGGTATGCAATTGCACTATAACAAAGTGCTTTTGGTGGTTGTATTTCAGGATGACCCCTAAGTCTTTCTCAGAGTTGTTAACTATGGGGATGGTGGCTGTAAAAGCAATGGGGCAGTCCTGCACTATACTTGGGGCTGGACCTTCTGCTGCTTGTGCTGCCCACAGGGAAACATAGAGATAGTGTGACAAAGTCCGGTATTGGGGTCTGTTATTGTTATTGTGATTTCTGTTTTGCTAAGGGTGTCAATAGTACTCTTGGTTAAGACATCAAAGGGGCAACCAAGCAAAATATCGTAAGCGGAGGAGCAGAGAACGTGGATCTAAAGGTATAACATGATACTGCCAACGGTGCAGGGAACATTACAAGCTAGACCAAGGGATTTGTCCATAGTACTGTTAGTGCTCTGCATGTTCAAGATAATGCTAGGATCATAAGAGATGCCAAGGTAGTTAGTGACTTCAGCAGACATGGAGATGATCTGGAAGCCGCTATCCACTATACACTTGATTTCCTTGTGGTTATCAACCAGGAGCATAATAGACTGAATTGACTGGGATTCCTGTGTGACCGTTACTGTTACTGGCTTTTCACCAGGCGGTAATGACTTGATATACGCTTCGATGGGATCTATTAAGGTGACTTGGGCTCTAGAAGTGTTGGTAAGCAGTGAGTCGGTAGCGAGAATGTTGTTAAGGGCAAAGGAGGGCAGAGCATTGTCAAGAACATCAGTAGATCCCTGGAAAGTGGTAACATTAGAGGGCACGGTAACATTAGGAGGCACGGTAACATTAGGGGGCATGGTTTGTTTAGGCATAACAGTGTTTTTGAACTGGTTCCGGATGTTGTTAGAGAGGGAGCAGAGTTCACCAGCAAAGACAGTAAGCATAGTCTGGAGTACCTGGTCAGATACCTGCTTGGATTGCTCAATGTCATAGATGGGAGCCGTACTTTGGTAAGCAGTGTTAGGGTGTTTGTCTGGTGCTCTGAAGTTTTGGTTGGTTGGGGGCTGATAATGAGACAAGATACTGGAATAAGGGTGAACAGGGGAATTGACTGTAGGAACTTTGTTAAGAACTGGTGGCTCAGGGGCTTTAGTGGTACCAGTAGCAGGGGCTGGGGTAGATCAGTTGTTAGAGGGGTACTGGCAGAGGCAGAGTTGTTAGTGGCAGCAGGTGGAACTGGTTGGTATCCCTTAGCATGAGGGATCTTGATCCTGTCAAAGACTTCAGCAGGACGGCATAGAGCATAAAGTTCTTGTTTCAATGCTGCGACACATTCTTCCCTGGATGATGTTCCTGGGCTAGCAGTTTCTAGTTGCAGAACCTTGTGAATAAATGTCTGGGACATGCCTTGGAGCTGTTCCACATCAGGGTTGGTGTTAGTGCTGAGGCGGCCAGTAAGAAGCTGGTTGGGGTTCAGCCTGTGCCATTCGTCGATACGTTCCATATAGGGCTGTTTGCCAATGTAGTTGGTGATCATAGTGCCAGATGGTAAGACAACTTTGCCTTTGTGGTTCCAATGGAGCTTGCCTTGGCCAATAAAGCTTTCCAGCTTAACACAATTGCCTCATACCATAGTGTGACCAGTTTTGCCACAGAAGTGGTAGCTGTTGCTAGGAAGTCAAGAGACATGGGACTGGGAGCTGTTACTGGCAGTCAATGCTGCCATCTTTTCCTCCATGCATGCCAAAGCGTTAACAATAGTGGCTGTAGCAATGTCAAGAGGTTCCTTTTTAATGATTGTAGTTGGTATAGGGGTGGCGGTGTTAATGGCAGAGGTTTTAGCATTAGCAGTTGTCAGTTTCTTTGAGGTTGTAGTGGTGTTGGTACCCTTCAAAACCCATTTGGCAGCTTCAAAGACTTGGTCTACCTCATAGGAGTCCTCTGGGTGATGATCAGCAAGGGTGATTTCTAAACAGCAGATGAGTTTGGACCATAACAAAGTCAGTATGCCTTGCTGGAATAAACAGCATTCCTCATTGCGGTAAATCTTGCCTTTGGTCAGAAGCCAATGTGCCAGGTGCTGGAAGTCCCTATAGTAGTCCAAGAAGTGTCCGAGAGTAGTGATACTGGCAGAGAATGTTTGGTTAACAAGTTGCTTGAGGTTCTGGAGAGTGTAACAGGCAGATTCCTCAGCTCCAGGATATAAACAAAAGACCACTATCTTACACTCAGCATATGTATGGTCGCTAAACTCTGGCAAGCCAATCCAGGTCTCTGCAGTATCATAAGACACATATCAAGCGGCATATTCCTTTTTCTGGTTATTGTCGTTAATGGCACAGTCCGCTAAGAGATATTTGAGCTTGAGGAAGTCTCAAGGGCAACTCTTGTCCCATTTAGGTGCAGTAGAGTCATTGCAGGGTGGCATATGGCAGGAAAGATAGGCATCACCCATGGTGGTAGTGCTAATGGATGTTGGTAAAGGTGTGGGTGGTGAGTTGTACTGGGGAGTAGGGATTGAGAGATAATAGTGGTAGCGGTGCATTGAGGAAGTTACTGATGTGATGGCCTGGGAAGTTCTCTAAGAGTTTGTTAACGTTGAGAAGTTCCCTAGCGGTAGTGAGTTTCTCTTTGAGATTACGAGCGGAGTCATTAAAGGTGTTAATGGTGATGGAGGGGGAATGTCAAAAGGAATAATGGGGAGCAAGAATTTGGTAACGGGACTGTCATGACCCCGCCATCTCCGGACCTCCATACGCTGCCCTGGCCCCGACACACACCTCCCCAGCACCCCTTGCACACCTCCGGGACTGCCAACAACCTCCCAATGCTGCACCGGCAACACCCGCGGCCATCTCTGAACAGATCCCCGGCCATCACCGGACCCCGGCATCTTGGCCGACACGTCACCCCAAGGCTTCCCTGTCACCGGACACACCCGGATCCCCAGCATCCCGGCCATCACATAACATTCCACAACATTCCTCCCGCAAACCGTCGGCACGTCACAATGCCACCTGCTTCTGTGGCGCCGAGGGGCGCCACCATCACGAGCACGACCGCCGACCCGACCGACACAAGCCCACCGTAACCCGCGCCAGCACGCCCCGACCACTATCACGACCCTGGGGCTGAGAGCCAGTCCGGGGACCTAGCCAGAGGAATCAGATGTCCCGGTCCCGGCTAGAATCCTACCCGGGACTTAGCGGAGGGGTAGTACATAAACCGTAGGATAGCATACGAGTGAGGTAGTCTTGATATTAACCGTAGTTCTCCGTATTTCCGTGTCTCTGTCTCTGTCTCTATCTCAATCTCAATCTATTCTCTTGCCTCTCTCTCTCTCCGGTCTCATCTCTCGTCTCTCGTCTCTCGTCTCTTGTCTCTGTGCCTTGTTCCGTTCCGTGACTCATTTCTCCTTTCCGTTTCTCTCTCTGTCTCTTTACCTATCTCCCCTGCTTCCGTCCTCCCTTACCCGGAGCACTCTCTACTTTGCGCGTGGCACTATTTGTACCCCGGAGCGTCCGGACTTCCCCCCAGACCACTCATAGCTGTACCCGGAGCTTCTGCGAAGCCCCGGACCCGTACATAGCCTCCCAAGCTCGCCTAGTAAGG
>QGOB01000215.1:0-50927 GCA_003313055.1 Termitomyces sp. MG145 | reverse complement strand
GCCACAAACTGAGGTCCTCGGTCTGAAACGTAGGTGTCAGACAGACCATGCAGCTTCCAGACATTCTTCCAGTAGAGGTTGGCAGCCCCCATGGCAGAGCAGGTGGTATGAGTGGGAATGAAATGCGCTTGTTTACTGTAGAGGTCCACCACCACCATGACAACATTGTACCCATGTGCGTCTGGCAGTTCCACAATGAAATCCATGGAGGCTACGCTCCATCTTTCTGCTGGAACTAGGAGAGGGTGAAGTTGACCCATGGGAAGTTGGTGGCATGGTTTAGTCTATAGGCACAAGTCACAAGTGCTGGTGTAAGAGCCAACGTACCATGACATCTGAGGCCACCAGTAGTTACGTGAAACCAGCTCCAGGGTCTTCCACCAGCCAGGATGCCCGGCAACATGAGAGTCGTGGTGCTGCTCAACAATGCGCCTGCGTAGCTCAGGGATGTTTGGCACGTAGATACGTCCGCGGAAGGTTAGGATGCCACCTTCCTCATGCCATTCATTGGTGTGTACCGACTTTACTCCATTTCCCTTGTTAGACTGAAGTATGCGAGCCACCTGAGCCACCACATCCTCCTGCATACCCTGTCAGTTCCCCTGCCGGATCTCCTTGAGGATGTTTGGCTCATCCCCTTGGATTGCCAAGCCCTCCACAGCACGAATGGCAAAGAGTTCTGGTTTGAGGAGGACAATGTTGTCATTATCGCCTGCCCCAGTCCCATGGTCTGCTCGCTGGAATAGTGCATCCAGCTTGCCCATGCTCCTTCCAGGCCTGTGGTGCAGCGAGAAGTCAAAGTTGGCCAGATACAGGGACCAGCGAGCTTGCTGGCAGTTGAGCTTCTTTGCCGTCTGGAAGTACTCAAGGTTCTCGTGATCTGTCCAGACTTCAAACTTATGCCTTGCACCCTCTAGGAAATGTCGCCACTCTTCTAATGAATGGACAATGGCAAGCATCTCCTTGTCATGGATCTCGTAGTTCCGCTCCACGGCATTCAGGCTCTTGGAGTAGAAGGCTACAGGATGCCACTTACCATCCTCCTTTGACTCTTGAGAAAGGACTGCCCCCATGGCAAAGTCAGAGCTGTCGGCTTTGATGCAGAAGGGAGAGTCATTGTTTGGAAAGAGGAGGACTGGTTTTGAGGTGATGGCTTGTTTGAGGGTGTCAAAGGCGCCTTGCTGCAATGCTTCCCAACGCCACATGCTATCCTTCATGGTGAGGTCAAATAGAGGGCGCGCATGGTGAGAGAAGTCTTGAATGAACCTCCGATAGAAGTTGGTGAATCCCAAAAAGGCTTGCACCTCCTTGTTCCTTGGTTTGGACCATTCTGCTATGCCAGCTACCTTTGCCGGGTCCATCTCTGCCATTCCATGCAATATGATCAGGCCAAGATATTCGACCTTCATCTGTTCAAATTCACACTTCTCTGGCTTGAGGTAGAGCTAGTGTTGGCAAAGACGTTCTAGGACGAGATGTGTGATACGACGATGCTTCACAAGAATCTTGGTGTAGATGAGAATGTCATCGAGATACACACAAACAACTCCTTCTGCAATGAGATTGCAGAAGATGTCGTTCATCATTGTCTGGAAGGTGGCAGGGCTATTGGTCAAGCCAAAGAACATTACCAGGGGTTTGAAGAGTCCACGATTGGTCTGGAACGCTGCCTTCCACTCATCACCTTCTTTAATGTGCACATTGTTGTAGCCCCAGTGGACATCCAACTTGGTGAAGTAACGTGCGCCTTGGAGATTGTTAATAAGCTCAGAGATGAGTGGCAGTGGGTAGTGATTCTTGACCATCATCGCATTCAGGATACAATAATCCTGAACCAGATGTAGAGACCCATCCTTCTTCTTGATGAAGAAGACTGGGGAGGCCATGAGTGACTTTGAGGGGCAGATCCGACCAGAGTCAAGGTTCTCCTGTAGAAAGGTGTCTAACTCGTCCTGCTCTCGAGGGGCTAGCGGATAGACCTTGCAGCTAGAGGGTTCAGCCTCTAGGAGAAACTCGGTTGCATGGTCCCATTGCTCATGCCCTGGGAGCGAGTCAAAGGATGCCTTGGAAAACACGTCCTCAAAGTTGCGCAAGTGAAGAGGGATAACGCTACCCAATGACTTGGGCTGAGAATTGGCTGCAAATGCCTGGGCCAACTGCTGGGAGGTGGTCTGGCTGGCCCGGATCTCGGCTTTGGTTGGAGGCGGTCTCAACGTGGTAGCATATATCCTGTCACCTACTTCAATAGCCTCATCCGGAGACTCAGGGTCGGCAGCGCTGACAAATTCACCCTCTCTTCCATCTTCCAACTGGGATCCACATCCTACACCTCGGACATCCTCATAGAGGGCCTCTCTATGAGGGAACGCCAGAGGGGGAGGGTCCAGGAGGTCAATATTGGAGAAGGGAAGGTGCCCCGCACGACAAATGCGGATAGCAGCATGCTCCTGGACCTTGGTTCGGCGCTCCTCTCTTGTGCTTCTTCTGAACAGGTGGAGCAGCGCCAACATCGGCTCATCTTCACCTCTCCCTTGGACCAATCAATCTCGGGGTTGTGCTCACGAAGCCAAGTGAACCCCAGGATCATGTCCTGTTTTCCCAAACTTGTGACTGCAAAGACAGCACGTTCGGCATGTGCACGATAGCATAGCACTAGGTCTACAATGAAGCGGATAGACCCAGCTTCATTACGAGTGCCATCTATGTTGTACACGGGAATGGGATAAGTGAGAGGTTGAGTGGTGAGACCATGTTGCTCCACATATGCCATGTCGATGAACATTCCCGTGGCACCACTGTCAAGTAAGGCGGAGACATGACGTATCTGTTGGGTGTCCGTTGTTTCCACTTCTATGTTGAGATGCAGGGAATCGGAAGATGGTGTGGCAGCCACAATGTATTGACAAGGAAGACAATGCTCCCAGGCTGGGATATGATGACGAGATGTAGGGGAATGAAGGGGGACTCCAGCTGAATCCTCAGCTGGAGGGGTATCTTGTACGGCGGAAGGGATGCTCTCGGTCTCAGGTTCAGTCGTAGAATCACTATCAGATGTATTGGCAAATTCTACAGACAGACAGGAGAACCGATTAGCATTGAGCGGCGGAGGCGTACAACTCATCTGTTGCTCAGTTAAAAATCCTCTTCTGCTTCAAGAGAAGGGGTGTTGCTGACCGCCAGCTCCTCAGTGACAGTCTCCAGCATGGCAGTATCCAGTGAGGGTGCGCCAACGGCATCCTTAGCGGCAAGCAGCTGCATCAGGAGCTCCTCTTGCTCCACTGGCAACAGATAGCGAACCTGCAAACCCTGAGGGCAGTAGCGTGCAAAGTGGCCAGGCTTTCCACAGCGGCAACAGAGCAGAGGGGTGGAGGAACGCTGATGGGAGGCATCAATGTCCATTGGGATGCCTGCAGATAAGGGACGAGGGGCAAGAGGAGCAGGTCGGACTGCTGGGAGTGGATGAGAAGCAGAATGGGTTGCGGATGTTGTGGGGAGATGAGGGCAAAAGGACATCGCTGGGCAAGACTGAGAGTAGGGGTGGCATAACTCACGTTTCAGCTCCATGAGCTGCCACTGGTCTTGAGCTACCTTGAACCAGGATTCAATGTGCTCATCACTGGGTCAACCCCCAGCCAGATTATTGATTCGGTCGATGAGGGTGGGGTGAAGGCCATCCCAGAAGGTAAGACGAAGTTGGAGACCATCTGGGTACCCAGCCTGCTCAACGAGCGCCCTAAAGGAGTCAATATACTCATCCAGCGTGCACTTCCCTTGACCATACTGGTCTTGGTCTTGCAGAGGAAGTGCTGCAGTCTTTGCTGGGTCTAGAGGAAAGAACTCCATGTGGAAATCGGCCTCAAAGGATGCCCAATCCGCAAAGCTGCTTATTCCACCAGGGCATCGGAAAACTCGTAGCGCATAGGTTGATGCACGACCAGTCTTCATGTAGGAGAGCACCCAGGTGATCTTCAGCATGTCAGAGGTGAAAGCGTTGCCAGCAAGCTGGATATAGGTGATGCAGGATTGCAGGAAACGTTTGCCCGTGGTGCAACTACCATTGTAGGCATCTGGGAGTGCAGGTTGTGGAATATTGGCAAGCAAGAGGGATGAAACGACGCTATGAGGTGGCAAGGGTCTTGCTGGAGGCGTGGGCATTGTAGGAACTGAAGGCAATAATGGGGGGAGGCGCTCTACAAGCACTTGAAGTGATTGAGCAATGGTGTCTGTAGTTTGGCACAGTCCAATGAATTCTGTGGTGTGATGGGTAAGAGAGTCTTGGGTGGCCTGCACCTGGGCTTCTAGAGCAAGCAGTCGGTTCCAGGCCTCGTTCTGGGGGCTAGAGATGCCCAAGGTATCAGCTGGGGGGACTGGTTGGGTCATAGGGGCACACCAGGGCAGTAGACAGTAAGGTGGGGGAGCTAACAGGCAGGAGTGGGACCCTAGAGGCAGAAAAGAGGCAGACAGGGGAGCACAACTGCTTGGGTAGTCCCAGACCAGTTAAAGAGACTTGTTTTGCTGCCCACTCTTCTGCTGTGGTTGGTGCTTGTGCTTGCGATGGAGTGATACCATGGGTGTAAGGGCAACCTCTGAAGGCTATGGCACAGTCACACAGCTGGCAGAGGGATATCCAAAGTATATTCAGTACTGTACAGTGTCTAAGAACATAGCTACTCACCTGGCAGAGGGATATCCAAAGAGAACAAGTCTGAGGAATTCCTATGCCAGAGTGGATGCTTCTGGGGGCTCAGAAGCATGGGAGTCAACTGTACAGTACACATAAGCCAATGAAAAAGGTGTGTGGGAATAAAAGATGAAAAACTCGGACATTGCCAGAGAGTTGATTGGTAAGGACCATCAGGTGACTCTGGCACATCAGGTGATCAAAAATGTGAACAGAATGAAAGGAACAGAAGGGAAAAGGATAGGGGGAAAGGACAGGAAGGGAAAAGGAAGTGGATGCAAATAGGGGGTCC
Source organism: Termitomyces sp. MG145 (assembly GCA_003313055.1). Taxonomy (NCBI): domain Eukaryota; kingdom Fungi; phylum Basidiomycota; class Agaricomycetes; order Agaricales; family Lyophyllaceae; genus Termitomyces; species Termitomyces sp. MG145. The sequence goes on along the minus strand of QGOB01000215.1, from coordinate 45,954 downwards.
CCTGACAATGGGGCAATGGGGTGTGTTTTGGTTTGCAGTTCCATACTTTTCTAATGTCCGCTTCAAGTACTCCTCTAGCGTGATTTGCTTCTGGGGTCGGTCTCTGCTAATTCTGATCTCCCGCACAAACTTCAACTCCTCCAGGTCCTTGATGTTGAACTGTTGCCCCAGTTCCTTCTGTGCCCTTATCCCTTCCTCCTCAGACAATGACATTCTAGACATATCGTCGGTGTCAGATCCTGCTGACAATGGGGGCTCAGCTACACTGGCAAGTCCTTACTAGGCAAGCTCAGGAGGCTAAGTACATGTCCGGGGCTTTGCAGGAGCTCCGATACAGCTATGAGTGGCTTGCAATGAAGTCTGGACGCTCTGGAGTACAAGTAGCAATGCATGCGAGGTCGATAGTGCTCTGGGTAGGGGAGCACAAGGTCAGGGGATAGGGTAGGTTTTTAATGGAGGGAGGAATGGGGAACGGGAAGGTAGCACAGATTGGGGGATGAGAAGTAGGTTTGGGAGCGGGTAGAAGTAGGTACAGAATGGTTGGAGGATGGGTTGGTCAGGAAACCGGGGGATGGGAAGAGATACAGGACAGGGAGTAGAAACAGAGAGAAAGAGATACAGAACAGTGGATAGAGAAATAGAGGAGAGATACAGAACAGAGAGACGAGTCACAGAACGGAAACACAAGGCACGGAGACGAGAGATGAGGCAAGAGAGAGAGAGAGAAGCAAGAGAATAGATTGAGATAGAGACAGAGACAGAGAATACAAAAAATACAGAGAACTATGGTTAATATCAAGACTACTCGACTCATATGCTACCCTATGGTTTATGTACTACCCTTCTGCGGAGTCCTCGGCAGGATTCTAGCCCAGGGGCATAGCATCTGATTCTTCTGGCTAAGTCCCGGGGCAGGCTCCTGGCCCCGGGGTCATAACAGTGGTCAGGATGTGCTGGTGCGGGTTGTGGTGGTCCTGCGTCGGGTGGGTCAAGTGGTCGTGGTGCGTGGTGGTGGCACCCATCAGCGCCACAGGAGCAGGTGGCCTGGTGATGTGCCAACGGTTCATGGGAGGAATGTTGCAGAATGTTATGTGATGGCCAGGATGCCGGAGGTCTGGGTGTGTTCAGTGACAGGGAAGCCTTGGGGTGACATGTCGGCCGAGATGCTGGGGTTTGATGATGGCTGGGCGGGTGTTGCTGATGCAGCATTGTGAGGTCATTGGCAGTCCCAGAGGTGCACAAGGGGTGCAAAGGGAGGTGTGTGCTGGAGCAAGGGCAACATATGAGGATCAAGAGGTGGCAGGGTCATGACATTACCCCCCCTTCAGCGTTGAGACCCTTCAAGGTGGAGGCCATGGTGGCAGTGTCATGGGAATTCAAACTCAAAGTTAGTGTTGGCATAGAAGTCCTTGGAATTGAAGTTGAAGTTGTATGGCGGCTGTTCAGAAGGTGCTCCAGGGGAATAAAAGGGAGGGCTCACCGCAACTCATTCCCCATCCTTCCATGTCTTTATCCAGTTCCTCCTCCGGTTCACCTACTCCTCCTCCCTCTGGCAACAACCATGTCCAGACCTGGGAATGTTACGAGGCGTGGCAGGCAGCATACAACCATTGCCAGACTGCGCACAAACTATCAGTGATGGTCCATCAGCGTGAGTGTTGTTTATCAGGGTTGTGTTGTTCATGCTGATAGGGTTTCCAGAGGTTAACTTTCAGACCCCCGGGGCTGGCCCTTTGCAGCTGGCTCTTTCTGTGGTTCCCCCTGTGGCTCCTCTTGTTGCTCTGGTTGCCCCCATTGGGCATCAGGTACTGCAAGAGGCTGCAATGGCAGGACAGCTCATGGATGCATTGGCTCAGGTCCAGGGTCCTCCGACTCTTGCGTGGTGTCAGGCACATGCTCTGGTAAGTAGCCACCTGGCGGTGAGTTCCCTCAGCTGACTCTGGGGTGTCCTAGTGCGTTTTCTGTACTTGCCAGGGGAAACATTGCGAATTTGTGGTGCTGGAGGTAGTGTTGTGGTGGGATTCCTTAGTATGTAAGGCCTGCTAGGCCTGCCATGAGAGTTGCTTGGTGTTGCAGCTCTGGAGGGCTACTTGTGTTGTGGAGGAGCAAGGGTGGGACACGGCATGGGTTTTAGTACAGATGGCAGCCACTCCGAGGTCTCAGGCAGTGGGGGAGGCCAGAACAAAGCCAGGGCACATGCGGGGATCTCATTGGGAGTCCAGGGGTAGTAGTGTGGGGCTCAGGGCTGGGGCAAAGGTGGGGCCCCCATGAGGGGCATGAAGGGTATCAGGGATCACCTCTGGCAAGGGGGGCAAGTGGAGGGTGTCCTCCCCTTCCTGGCATCCCCCTAAGCATCCCCGGAGATCTCCTTCTTCAGAGGCGGGGCCTCCTGAGGTCCATATGTTCTCTTCCTGAACAAGGAGGCTCATGAGTCCCCCTTCTCCTGTGGTTACTCCTGGACTCCCAGTGGCAGAGGTGGCAATGCCTTGGTGGGGGAAATTGCCCAGAGAGATGTAGAGCTGCAGCAGGTTTGGGAGGAGCATGATGCAGTGTGGCAGGAGCTGGAGATGGCAATGGCCCTGGTTAATATGCGAGCCGTTGAGGTCTAGGGTCTCCAGAAGTGGGTTTGACACTTTGAGGGTGTGACCAGGGCGCCCACGGTGGGTCCAGCTTTGGGGCCAGGGCAGGTGGCAAGGTTAGAGATGGAGTTGAGGGCCCTCCGAGTGGTGGGGGAGGCATCCTCTTGGCAGTGGGATTGGTTCTTAGGGAAGGCAGCCATGGGGTGGGAGGAGATTTTACCATAAGTGGACCTGTTCTGGATTCCCAGGGTTAGCTAACTTGTCTGTCCTTGTTAGGATGGGTGTGGGAGCACCAGCTCCTCCTGGACACCACGTCTGTGGCATATGCCTCAATACAGGATGGCCTGGCCTGAGAGCAGCGGGACGTCACCCTGGAGGTGGCTCAGGGGCTGTCGCAGTTGGGGCTGGTGTTGGCAGGGCACCATTGATTCTTGGTCAGTTCCTCAGACTTCTGGTCTCCTACTCTGTACTATCTGTAGATTAATTTGTACATATGTTGCTGTGGTGCCTTCTCCAAAATGAATTTCTTTGCATAAATGCAATTTAGTAAGTTTTATGGGGAGAGCAAAGAACACATAGGGGTACTGGCAGGAGTTGAATCCCTAGTGAATCCAGAGGCAGGGGTTAGGCCCACTACTGCTGTCTGTAAATTTTAGTCCCAGGGGTCCCAGGGCTTGCTGAGGTACTGCTGGTGGAAGTCCCAGAGTGCCAGAGGAGCTCCAGAGAGATTCTTGCGGGGTTCCCAAGTGTTGTCCTTGGGGCTGTAACCTTTCCAATGCACAAGGTAAAGGATCTGGTTGTGGACTTGCTGGGAATTGAGGATTTGGTCGACTTCGTATTGGATGTCACTTTCAAGTTTGATTGGCAGGGGTCATTTGGGTTGCTGGCTGGGGAAGGGGTTCGGGGCGTATTCTTTGAGGAGTTGGACATGGAACACCGGATGGAGTCCTTTGAGGGTTGGGGGTAGGTCAAGTTGGTAGGCATGTGTTGAAACTTTCCAGACAATCTTGAAGGATCCAAAGCGCTTGTGGTCAAACTTTGGGGAGGGTCAGCGGGTTTTGATGTTGCATCAGTTGAGCCATACAAGAGTTCCAGGGGGCCAGTCAGGAGTGGGTTTGCAGTGGGAGTTGGCATGCTTGGTGTAGGCTTTGTTGGCAGTGTCGATTTCTTCCCAGAGGAATTTGTGGAGGGACCAGAGATCTTGTGCAACTTCATGAGCAACATGCAAGGGTATGTTGTCAAGGGAGAGGGTGAGCCAGAGGTGGTAGCCCTTGTTGGTGTAGAAGGGGGAGACTCCGGTGGCAGAGTGGGGGGTGTTGTTGTATGTGAACTCGGCCAGGAGCAAGTCGTGCCACCAATTGTCCTGCTGGTAGTTGACATAGAGGCGGAGGTATTGCTCCAAGGTCTGGTTTACGTGTTTGATCTGTCTGTCAGTCTCTGGATGATAGGTGGTGGATAGGTTGGTTTTGATTTCCAAGGCCTTGCACAGAGACCACCAGAACCAGGAGATGAAGAGGGGGCCATGGTTGGAGATGATGTTGTCAGGGAGCCCATGCTTGGAGAACACATGCTTGAGGAAGATCCAGGCAAACTCCAGGGCATTGTCGGTGGTGTGGCACGTGATGAAGATGGCTTGTTTTGTGAGGTGGCAGACTACCACAAGTATGGCATCAAAGCTGTTGGAGTCAAGGAGTTTGACAATGTGATCCAGGGAGATCGACGACCAGGGGCGGCAACCAACGGGAAGGAGTTTAAGGAGACCATAAGGGCAGTGATGGGGGACTTTGGCCCAGAGTCAGGACTCACAGGCTTGGACATACCGGGTGATGTCGCGCTTGAGTCCAGGCCAGAAGTAAGTCCAGGAGATGAGCTGAAATGTCTTATGGATTTCCAGGTGTCCCTGCAGCTTATGGTTGTGGTGTTGTCGGAGGATGTTGAGGCATATCTTTTTGTGGTCCAGGGCATAGATTTGACCATCCCAGAGGAGGAGGGAGTTGTCAGGGGATAGGGTGAAGGTCAATGGGGTCGGTGGGGCACCTTCTGGAGCATTCCAGGGGTCATGCTGAGTGAAGAAGGGGTCTAGGGATGCGTTGCGGATTTGGTGTAGGATCCCTTCTTTGTTCATGATCAGCATGGGGCAAAGGTGCTCTGGGGGGATGACAACTTGGTGGTTGAAGGAGTTCTGCTCCACCTCAAATGACTTTTTTGGGTAAATGTCAGGTCATCAGGTGAGGGCATTGGGTTTGGCTCCCAGGTGGCCGGGGCAGTAGTGGATGGTGAAGTTGTACTCCAAGAGGGTCTCTGACTAGCGGGCTTGGCAGCGGCTGAGCTGTTTTGTGGTCGTGAAGTATTGGAGGTTGTTATGATTGGAGTAGACCTGGATGCGGTGGAGTGCCCCTTCAAGGTAGGCCTGCCATTGCTTGAAGGCCTTGCCTATGGCAAGCAGCTCCTTGTCTGTAGAAGTTGTAGTTGAGCTCCACCAGGATCATTGAGCATGTATAGAAGGCAATGGGGTGGAGGTTGCTACTGCTGGAGTCCATCTGCAAGAGGATGCTGGCAATGGCATAGTCAGAGGCGTCGCATTCCAAGATGGTGGGGAGGGAGGGGTCATAGTGCTGGAGGATTGGGGCAGAGGTGAAGAGAGATTTGAGAAGTTTGAATACACTCTGGCACTTGCTGTCCCAATTCCACGGAGTGTCCTTCCAGGTGAGCTGGTTGAGGAGTTTTGTGATGCCAGAGTAGTTATTGATGAACCGGCGATAGAAGTTGGCAAAGCCCAGGAAGGATTGTACCTCCTTGACGTTCTGCGGGGGCGGCCAGTCCAGGATGGCCTGGATCTTGACCAGGTCCATGCACACTCCATCTGGGGAGACTATCACACCTAGATACTCTACCTCCATAACATGGAAGGCACACTTCTCCAGTTTGGCATGGAGGTGGTATCTCTGGAGGCATTCCAGGACTTGGTGCACATGCTTCTGGTGGTCATTGAGGGAGTCTAAGTAGATGAGTATGTTGTTGAGGTACACAATCACAAAGACATTGCTCATGTCATGGAAGATGTTGTTCATGAAGTATTGGAAGGTGGCAGGGGAGTTGGTCATTCCAATGGGCATGACGAGGTACTCAAAGAGTCCATAGCGGGTGCGGAAGGTGGTCTTCCACTTGTGTCCCGGAGCTATGTGCACATTGTTGTAGCCCAACCGGAGGTCTATTTTGGTGTAGATTTTGGCACTGCAGAGACAATCAACAAGGTTTCCAATGAGAGGGAGGGGATACTGGTTCTTTTTGGTGACTTTGTTGAGTCCCCGGTAGTCAACGCAGAGCTGGAGGGAGCCATCCTTTCTCTTTGCAAATAGTACGAGTGCTCCGGCAGCGGAGTTCAAGGGTCAGATGAATCCCTTGCCAAGCATCTTGTCGTGTAGTCCTTGAGGGTGCAGAGCTCCACTTTGGACATGTTGTAGACCTTGCCAAATGGGGGGGAGGTGCCTTCTTTGAGGTCAGTTGTATGGTCATACAATTGGTGGAGGAGAAGTTCCTCTGGAGGTGGCGACGTTCCTGTCAAAGAGCTAGAGCTCCAGGGATTTCCCGAGGGGGTTGGGGAGTAGCTGTAATTGTTTGCTGACAAATATCTCAGTGGCCCTGCTATTGATGAGGGTGGGTGATGGTGTTGGGGTTTTCCTGGACTGGGGCAGGGTAGGGATGATAGGGTCCCAGAGCAAAGAATGCAGCACTAGTGGGGCCCCAGGCACTGGGCAGGGTTTTGGGTAGCCTGCCAGGCAAGGTTTGGGGATATGCCCCTGAGTGGGCAGTCCCGGGGTTGTAGCACCAGTTTGGAGGTAGACCCTGACTGATTGAGGGTCCATACAGTATGGTGTTTGGGTTGGGGGCCCAGTGACATGGGGGTAAAGGGGGGTAGTGTTTGATGGAGGGTGTGGGGTAGGGAGTGTGGGGGGAGCTAATGGTGTATGGGCCCTCAGGAATGGGTTGGCCATAGTAGTTGTACCCAGTGGGGGTGTAGGTGTAGGTGTACATAGCCATCAAGTACAGGGTAAGGTAGAGTCTTGATATTATGTCAGGTCCTGCTGATGACGGGGGCTCAGCTACACTGGCAAGTCCTTACTAGGCAAGCTTGGAAGGCTAAGTACAGGTCCAGGGCTTTGCAGGAGCTCCAGTACAGCTACGAGTGGCCTGGGATGAAGTCCAGACGCTCTGGGGTACAAGTAGCGATGCGCATGAGGTCAATAGTGCTCCGGGTAGGGGAGCACAAGTTCATGGGATAGGGTAGGTTTCTAATGGAGGGGGGAACAGGGAACGGGAAGGTAGTATGGATCAGGGGATGGGAGTAGGTTCAGGAGCGGGTAGGAGTAGGTACGGAATGGTTGGGGGATGGGTTGGTCAGGAAACTGGTGGATGGGAAGAGATATGGGATGGGAAGTAGAAACAGAGAGAAAGAGATATGGAACAGTAGATAGAGAAATGGAGGAGAGATACAGAACAGAGAGATGAGTCATGGAACGGAAACACAAGGCATGGAGATGAGAGACAAGACAAGAGAGAGAGAGAGAGAAGCAAGAGAAATAGAGACAGAGACAGAGAATACGGAAAATACAGAGAACCATGGTTAATATCAAGACTACTCGACTTGTATGCTACCCTATGGTCAATGTACTACCCTTCTGCAGGGTCCCCGGCAGGATTCTAGCCTGGAGCCATAGCATCTGATTCCTCCGGCTAAGTCCCAGGGCAGGCTCCTGGCCCCGGGGTCATAACAGTGGTCAGGATGTGCTGGTGCGGGTTGTGGTGGTCCTGCGTCGGGTGGGTCAAGTGGTCGTGGTGCGTGGTGGTGGCACCCATCAGCACCACAGAAGCAGGTGGCCTGGTGATGTGCCAACAGTTCATGGGAGGAATGTTGTGGAATGTTATGTGATGGCCGGGATGCCAGGGGTCCGGGTGTGTCCAGTGACAGGGAAGCCTCAGGGTGACGTGTCAGCCAAGATGCCAGGGTTTGGTGATGGCCAGGCGGGTGTTGCCAATGCAGCATTGTGAGGTCATTGGCAGTCCTGGAGGTGCGCAAGGGGTGCAGGGGGAGGTGTGTGCTGGAGCGGGGGCAGCATATGAGGATCCAGAGGTGGTGGAGTTGTGGACAGTTGGTATACATGCTTGTGATGGTCTTTTCCCCATTTCTGATCCTCACCCTCACAGATTGGTCCACCTCCAATCTCTTGTATCCTAGTCTTTTCATATCGTTGTCCAGGGTGCACCACCAATTTCTTGCTGCATCCATTGTTTCATATAAAGCTTTGTCCACTAGTGATACCAGGCTCCTTTCCTCATTGTCCCTTCCATTTCCTCCACCACCACCCTCTGTACTCCCCCAGACCCGTTTTCCAGCCATAATGTCTACCCCATACACATCACTTGGCTTGACTTTGTACCCCTCAGGCTGCTCTATCAGTGTGGGGACTTGCGCTGGTGCATTTTGATAGGCGCTGGTGTAGTTGATCTGCCAGAGTTCAAAGTCCAGTACTGTCTCAACTGCTAGGTTCATTTGCAACAACTCATACCTCACCACTGACATGTACATGGCAAAATAATCAACTCTGGGGATTTGTGAGAAGCCTTTCACCACAAGTCGAGCCTTCCACCCAATGACCTTCCTGTCAGCATCATACTTCAGGGCAAATGTCCAGCGATTCTTTATTGTCCAGGCACCCTCAGGGCGGGGAACTAGTCTCCAGACTTTCCATTCCCTCATTCTTGCCATCTCTTGGTCCATTGGTGCATGCCACAGATCTGGGCATGTCATTGCTTCCAAGTACGACTGAGGGACCCAGGTATTTCTGTCAGTCTCTTGGGTCATTGTGGTGAGCGCACCGGGTGTGCCTGGTATATTGTTGTTGCTGAGATCTGTGAGGTCAGACAGATTGGACAGGTCCTCTTGGAGTGGCTGGGTGGTTTGTGTAACATGTGGAGTGGTTGCCTTTGCTGCTAATCGAGCCAATCAATGGGGTTTGACCATGCTTGCCATGTTTGCAGGGTCAGGTGGGGTAGTGGTTTTGCTTACCAGTGTCTGTGCTGGTGTCCTCGTGCTGGTGTCAATGTTTGTAGTGTCCACCGAGTCATCTGTGATGCCAAAAACCTCAAAAAGGTCTGCAGCTGGACCATCTTGGGAGTCTGGGAGAGTGCAATGTGCTGTGCCCTCTTCAAAAACAACATCTCATGACTGAAACATTTGGCCTGTCACACGTTCCAGGATCTTGTAATCTTCCACTCCAAAATAGCCCACCAGCACTCCCTTTACTGATTGCAGGTCAAGCTTGCTGATGCTGTCCTCTTGCAGCACCTTTGCATATGCAGTGCATCCAAAAGGTTGCAGGTATGAAACATCTGGCTTGCACCCTGTTCTTATCTCATGCGGAGTCTGTCCAGGATAGTGTGCTGTGGGTACCAGGTCCAGAACATGAATGGCTGCCAATGTGGCCTCAGCCCAATAGTGTGCTGGGAGCCAAGCATCACTCAACATACTTCTTGCAAGATCCAAGACAGTACGATTTCTGTGTTCAGCCACCCTGTTTGCTGTGGATGAGTTGGGGGCAGTTGTCTCATGCCTGATGCCACATCAGGTGCAATAACTGTTCCACATGTCATTCTCAACCACTGCCATCCATCCTAACTCCTGCCCTGATGGAGTTTACTATGTTGAGGGTGATCATACTTCTCGCATATGCATTGCACTGGAGCCATTCATCAGGTGTAGAGTTCACTGCCCTCCACCATGTAGTCAGCATCTGGTTAATTGTTTTCTCTTTGTCCTGCATGCTAATTGCTGGGTTCCTGATATCCCCTGTCAGGTATCCAAGTAGGCCGCATCCACATGGTGCTTCAGTGATACTTGTTTTGAATGATGTCCAGTTTGAGCCATTGAGTTGATGGTCTGCAGGGAGCAGGAACAACACGGGGTTCTGGGACAACATGTTAAAGTTGTTTCTGCAGTTCAGTGGTTCAGTTTCGTAGTTTAATGAGTCAAGGAAAAATTTTCTGTGAGTGTACACTGATTGCTGAGTGGCACGGGGCCCTATAACCTGTTGGATACAATGACTCAGCCAGTGTGTTCATGACTCTATATTAGTGTATGTACCTGTTGGATACAATGACTAGTATATGCATTAATTGTTTTGTACTTGTGAGTGTTACTAAATGACATAACTCAGCCGGTGTGTTCACAACTGAGGTATGTCCCAACTTCCACCTCCACATATCTCCTCTTGTGACATCACCTCTCCCTTGTTCCTTCCTCATGTGCTCCATAATTCTCTCTTCAATAGGAGGCAATGTCATGACCCCGCCATTTCTGGACCCTCCTATGCTACCCCAACCCTGGCACACACCTCCCCCACACCCCCTGCACACCTCTGGGGCCACCAACAACCCCACAATGCTGCATTGGCAACACCTGTGGCCATCTCTGGACAAACCCTTGGGCATCACCAAACTCTGGCATCTCAGCTGACACATCACCCTGAGGCTTCCCTGTCACTGGACACACCCGGACCCCTGGCATCCCGGCCATCACAGGTGATTTGTATCTCCATTCCATATTTCTCCTCCATTTCTCTGTCTACTGTTCTGTATCTCTTTCTCTCTATTTCTACTTCCTGTTCCGCATCTCCTTTTGCCTCCCAGTTTCTTGACCAACCCATCCCCCATCCATTCCATACCTATCCATACCCACTCCCAAACCTACTTCCATCCCCCAATCAATACTACTCCCCATTCCCTGTTTCACCCTCCATTAAGAACCCCCCTATCCCCTGAACTTGTGCTGCTCTACCCAGAGCACTTTCAACCTCGCGCGCATTGCTACTTGTACCCTAGAGCATCTGAACTTCACCCTGGACCACTCATAGCTGCACCAGAGCTCCCAAGAAGCCCTGGACCTGTACTTGGCCTCCTGAGCTTGCCTAGTAAGGACTTGCCAGTGTAGCTGAGCCCTTGTTGTCAGTGGGACCTGTCCCCAGAGGATAAAAAGGAGGGCTCACCATGGTTAGTCCCCATTTTTTCCATGCCTTCTTCTGACTTCACCGCAGGCTCTCCCACTCTCCTGTCTTCCAATGACAACCACGTCCTGTCCTGGGGGCTGCACAAGACTTGCTGGGCTGCCTACAACTGACTCTGCAATGAGCGTGAGCTGTCAGCTATGCTCTGTCAACGTAAGTGCTGTGCCCTTCTGGCATCCAGAGCTAACTTGGGTCTAGAGGTATTGATGCAAACTCTGGGGGCTGGTCTGTCCAGACAGGCCCCCCATGTCTAGAGGGAATGGTGTCGCAGCCGGCTTCCTGAGTCCCTTTGAGCATCCCTCTTGGCCAGCATGTACCACAGGAGGTCACAATGCCAGATCAGGTAGCGGGGCATTGGCCTGGGTTTGAGGTTCTCCAATGCTGGCATGGTGCCAGGCACGTAGCCTGGTAAGTAGTGCCCCTAGTCCAAGAATCCCTAGTCTGAGCCCAAAGTTGTCTTTAGTGCGCCACTGCACTTGCCAAGGGGATCTGTGTGTGTTCCTGCTCCTGGAGGCAGGGTCATGGCAGGACTTGTCCATGTGCAAGGCCTGTTGTGCCCATCACAAAAGGTGTTTGGTGTTGCAGCTCTGGAGAGCAACTTGCATAGCAGAGGAGCAGGGTTGGGATGTGGGGTGGGTCCTAGTGCAGATTGTGGCAATCTCCAAGTCTGGGGCAAGGTCTGGGCATGTGTGGGGAGCCTTTCAGGAGTCAGGGGGCAGTGGTGTAGGGTCCAGGGCAGTGGTGAAGGTGGGCCCACCGCAAGGAGCACAGAGGGTGTTGGGGGTTGGTTCAGGCAAATGGAAGCCAATGGGAGTCCCCTGACAGATATTGAATAAACTACTAAGCAAGTTGAACTATGCATTTGGAGCTGATTTGGAGTGAATCTCTTTGAGCTCCTTCCACATTGCAGCTGGGTCATCACAAATTTAATCAACACAAGTCTTGTTGCCTTCATCAAGCCACTGATAAATCTTGCCTGCAACTCTCTTTCTTCAGGGCTGATACAATTGTATTTCTGCAGCTGATGCCAAGTCTCCATGATCTTGAGGCTGCACCTATATCAGTGACTAGGAAGCAGAAGTAGTGTTGTTCAAGCAAGGCAAGCAGACCATGGTCAATGGGAGTAAAAGTTGTGGGAGTAAGTGAGTTTATAATAAGTAAGAATAGCACTTCTACATTTAAAAACAAAGCAAGAATAGTCTGATCTTCAGTATTAGTCTGTGGGACAGGGCCCATAACCTGTTGCAGCTATTGATGTGACAGGGGAAGACAGACTAATGTCTAAACAGTATCAGTCTCACAAGTGATAGACCTGGCATCCATATTCAACAAATGATATTATAGAAGTACTATGATAATGCTTACCTGGTGTCTGTATTCAACAGATGAGGAAAACAAGATTTCAGAAGCAATGAAAATATTTTATGGTTACATGAGCACATCAGTATCTATGTTGTGTGGTGCTCCTGGCACCTATGGTCTCAATCTAATCCCTTAAATTTGTATTTCTTCATCTCAGCCTCACTTAACTTTGGTGTCTTCAGTCATCTTTCTTTATACTTTTCTTAAATTCCATTCTTATTGTATTTGTTACCACTCAGGCACAACTTATATCCTGAATTCTGACCATTACCAGGCCCTTTTCCCTTATTCCTTGGGCCTACTTCTCTCCATTTGAATTTTGCATTCTGATTGCCTTTATGCTCATGTCATATGTCCCCTAGACCTATTTACCTATCTTGTACATCTCTGCCACATCAATTATTTGTCCTCACTTGGATTGTTCAAGGTCAAATTTGTTCTCAAAGAGTTTTTCCTGCAGCCAAGACTGCAATCCATACCAGAGTTTTTGAATTGTTTTGTACTTATATATGTAACCTACAGTTTGGTACATGTTTTTTAGTTCTGTAGAATATGATCTAACCCTTAGATGTTTCTGCTTAAATAGATCAAATTTCTGTTGTCCTTTTAAACAAAAGTTGGGTGGGAAATAATAGTTGAACAGCCCTTCAGGAACTTGACTTTATGTCCTTTCATTTATGTCCTTTCATTGATACCTTGTTTAAATGAAATGTATAGGCCTTCCCAGTCAGATGGTAGAAGATTTCCTTTACTTGGTCTTCCTTAGGTATACCACCCTCTTTGCAGTATGCTATGCTTTGCAATACAAATTTAAAGTACTTACATAAGTCTGCTTCTCCATTATACTTCTCAAGAGGTGTGGGTCTGATGATGCTGTACCTTCCTTTTCTAGATCAAATCTTTTCTAGATGGAATGTCAGAGGCATGACCTTCACCATTTTCCTTTCTCATCTGGTTTGTTCCTCTATTCCAAGGCAGTCTATTGCTATTGGTGCTATCAGAAGAGTTGCTGGGATCTTTAAATGTACATTGGTTGTGGCCAGCATTAAGCTTCCAAAAGGCTTGTCCAAGGAAGATTACTTTGTCAATTCAATTGCTAAAGTGTATATCTGACTTCTTTTCCTTGAATTTTCTCCTATTTTGTTCAGAAACTTTGTCAACCATGTTTTCAATTTTATGATACATAGGTTCAATGGATTTCCATTCTATTCATTCATCAATATTTCTTTTGGTATTATAGGAGAAGGGCCTCTCTACATTCAGTTTGTGTATTCTAATGCTTCTTATAATTTGCAAACTTCCACTACTTCTTTGTCTTCTTCTTCCATAAACTGATATACTTGTTGTTCTTCAGTTTTGGTCACATTAAGTTGGATGATCTTTTCTGCTATCTAGTTCTTGCTGGCTTTTATCATGCTTTTAGATGCTTTGAAAGTTAGCACAGCTTCTTTCTTTAATTTTTCATGGTCAGTAGTATCCATTATCCTCTTCCTTCCCCGTTCTCCTTGCATGTCTACAATTATGAGTTCTAGGCCCCAGTCAGTTATTGGCCTTGATTCAAACATTTCAGAAGCTTTTGTGTAAATACTGCTATTGCCAATGTTACTAATGTTCTTTAGTTTCCCATTGTTATCAAGTCCAAATTGTCTTTTGGTGCAGAATAATTTACTCACTCCAGAGTGTCAGGGGACCCCCCATTTGCATCCACTTCCTTTTCCTTTCCTATCCTTTCTCCCTATCCTTTTCCCTTCTGTTCCTTTCACTCTGTTCTCATTTTTGATCACCTGATGTGCCAGAGTCACCTGATGGTCCTTACCAATTGGTTCTCTGGCAATGTACGAGTTTATACTCTTTTTAGTTTTTCCATACATCATATCATTTTCCAGTGGCTTATGTGTACTGTACAGTTGACTCCCATGCTTCTGAGCCCCAGAAGCATCCACTCTGGCATAGGGATTCCTCAGACTTGTTCTCTTGGATATCCCTCTGCCAGGTGAGTAGCTATGTTCTTAGACACTGTACAGTACTGAATATACTTGGATATCCCTCTGCCAGCTGTGTGATTGTGCCATAGCCTCCAGAGGTTGCCCTTACAGCAGAACAAGTCTCTAGTTTCGGTCTGGGAGCCCCTCTAGCTTGTCTCAAACCCCTTTTTTGCCTCCTAGAGCTCTAGCTCCCCCATCTTACTGTCTACTGCCCTGGTGTGCCCCTATGACCCAACTAGTTCCACCAGCCAATTCCTCCGGCATCTCTAGCCCCCAGGACAAGGCCTGGAACCAACTGCTTGCTCTAGAAGCCCAGGTGCAGGCCACCCAAGACTCTCTTACCCATCACACCACAGAATTTGCCGGACTGTGCCAAACTACAGACACCATTGCTCAATCTCTTCAAGCGCTCATGGAATGCCTTTCCCCGCTATCCCCTTCAGTTCCTATGGTGCCCGCACCTCCAGCAAGACCCTTGCTACCTCATGGCATCGTTTTCTCTCCCTCACTTGCCAAAATTCCACAACCTGCACTCCCAGATGCCTACGATGGTAGTCGCACCACAGGCAAACGTTTCCTGCAATCCTGCATCACCTATATCCAGCTTGCTGGCGACACTTTCACCTCTGACATGCTGAAGATCACCTGGGTGCTCTCCTACATGAAGACTGGTCGCGCATCAACCTATGCGCTACAAGTTTTCCGATGCCCTGGTGGAATAAGCAGCTTTGCAGATTGGGCATCCTTTGAGGCCGATTTCCGCATGGAGTTCTTTCCTCTAGACCCAGCAAAGACTGCAGCACTTCCTCTGCAAGACCAAGACCAGTATGGTCAAGGGAAGTGCATGCTGGATGAGTATATTGACTCCTTTAGGGCGCTCGTTGAGCAGGCTGGGTACCCAGACGGTCTCCAACTTCATCTTACCTTCTGGGATGGCCTTCATCCCACCCTCATTGACCGAATCAATAATCTGGCTGAGGGTTGACCCAGTGATGAGCACATTGAATCCTGGTTCAAGGTAGCTCAAGACCAGTGGCAGCTCATGGAGCTGAAACGTGAGTTATGCCGCCCCTACTCTCAGTCTTGCCCAGCGATGTCCTTTTGCCCTCATCTCCCCACAACATCCGCAACCCATTCTGCTTCTCATCCACTCCCAGCAGTCTGACCTGCTCCTCTTGCCCCTCGCCCCTTATCTGCAGGCATCCCAATGGACGTTGATGCCTCTCATCACTGTTCCTCCACCCTTCTGCTCTGTTGCCACTGTGGAAAGCCTGGCCACTTTGTGCGCTACTGCCCTCAGGGTTTGCAGGTTCGCTATCTGTTGCCAGTAGAGCAAGAGGAGCTCCTGATGCAGCTGCTTGCCGCTAAGGACGCCGTCGGCACACCCTCACTGGATACTGCCGTGCTGGAGACTGTCGCTGAGGAGCTGGCAGTCAGCAACACCCCTTCTCTCGAAGCGGAAGAGGATTTCTAACTGAGCAACGGATGAGTTGTACGCCTCCACCGCTCAATGCTAATCGGTTCTCCTGTCTGTCTATAGAATTTGCCAATACATCTAATAGTAATTCTATGACCTGAACCTGAGACCGAGAGCATTCCTTCCGCCGTACAAGATACCCCTCCAGCTGAGGATTCAGCTGGAGTCCCCCTTCATTCCCCTACATCTCGTTGTCGTATCCCAGCCTGGGAGCATTGTCTTCCTCGTCAATACATTGTGGCTGCCACACCATCTTCCAATTCCCTGCATCTCAACGTAGAAGTGGAAACAACGGACACCCAACAGATATGTCATGTCTCCGCCTTACTTGACAGTGGTGCCACGGGAATGTTCATCGACATGGCATATGTGGAGCAACATGGTCTCACCACTCAACCTCTCACTTATCCCATTCCCGTGTACAACATAGATGGCACTCGTAATGAAGCTGGGTCTATCTGCTTCATTGTAGACCTAGTGCTACGCTATTGTGCACATGCCAAACGTGCTGTCTTTGCGGTCATGAGTTTGGGAAAACAGGACATGATTCTGGGGTTCACTTGGCTTCGTGAGCACAACCCCGAGATTGATTGGTCCAAGGGAGAGGTGAAGATGAGCCAATGTCAGTGCTGCTCCACCTGTTCAGAAGAAGCATGAGATGAGCGCCGAACCAAGGTCCGGGAGCATGCTGCTATCCGCATCTGTCGTGCGGGGCACCTTCCCTTCTGCGATATTGACCTTCTGGACCCTCCCCCTCCGGCATTCCCCTATAGAGAGGCCCTCTATGAGGACGTCCAAGGTGTAGGATGTGGATTCCAGTTGGAAGATGGAAGAGAGGGTGAATTTGTCAGTGCTCCTGACCCCGAGTCTCTAGACAAGGCTATTGAAGTAGGTGACCGGATATATGCTACCACATTGAGACCGTCTCCAACCAAAGCCAAGATCCGGGCCAGCCAGACCACCTCAGGGGCTGGCCCAGGCATTTGCAGCCAATTCTCAGCCCAAACCATTGGGTAGCATTATCCCCCTTCATCTGCGCAACTTTGAGGACGTGTTTTCCAAGGCATCCTTTGACTCACTCCCAGGGCGTAAGCAGTGGGACCATGCAATTGAGCTTCTCCCCAAGGCTGATCTACCCGCTAGCCCCTCAAGAGCAGGACAAGTTAGACACCTTCCTACAGGAGAACCTTCACTCCAGGCAGATCCACCCCTCAAAGTCACTCATAGCCTCCCCAGTCTTCTTCATCAAGAAGAAGGATGGGTTTCTACGTCTGGTTCAGGATTATCGTATCCTGAATGCAATGACAGTCAAGAATTGCTACCTGCTGCCACTCATCTCCAAGCTTATTAACAATCTCCGAGGCGCATGTTACTTCACCAAGTTGGATGTCTGCTTGGGCTACAACAATGTGCGCATTAAAGAAGGTGATGAGTGGAAGGCAGCATTCCAGACCAATTGCAGACTTTTTGAACCCCTGGTAATGTTCTTTGGGTTGACCAATAGCCCTGCCACCTTCCAGATGATGATGAATGACATCTTCCGTGATCTCATTGCAGAAGGAGTTGTTTGCATGTATCTTGATGACATTCTCATCTACACCAAGACTCTTGAGGAGCATCGTCATATCACACATCTCGTCCTAGAGCATCTTCACCAACACTAGCTCTACCTCAAGCCAGAGAAGTGCGAATTTGAACAGACAAAGGTTGAATATCATGGCCTGATCATATTGCATGGAACGGCAGAGATGGACCTGGCAAAGGTAGCTGGCATAGCAGAATGGCCCAAACCAGAGAACAAGAAGGAGGTGCAAGCCTTCTTGGGATTCACCAACTTCTATCGGAGGTTCATTCAAGACTTCTATCACTATGCGCGTCCTCTATTTGACCTCACCATGAAGGATAGCATGTGGCATTGGGAAGCATCGCAGCAAGGCACCTTTGACACCCTCAAACAAGCCATCACCTCAAAACCAGTCCTCCTCTTTCCAAACAATGACTCTTCCTTCTGCGTCAAAGCCGACAGCTCTGACTTTGCCATGGGGGCAGTCCTTTCTCAAGAGTCAAAGGAGGATGGTAAGTGGCATCCTGTAGCCTTCTACTCCAAGAGCCTGAACGCCGTGGAGCGGAACTACGAGATCCATGACAAGGAGATGCTTGCCATTGTCCATTCATTAGAAGAGTGGCGACATTTCCTAGAGGGTGCAAGGCATAAGTTTGAAGTCTGGACAGATCACGAGAACCTTGAGTACTTCCAGACGGCAAAGAAGCTCAACTGCCAGCAAGCTCGCTGGTCCCTGTATCTGGCCAACTTTGACTTCTCGCTGCACGCAGAATGGCCCAAACCAAGGAACAAGAAGGAGGTGCAAGCCTTCTTGGGATTCACCAACTTCTATCGGAGGTTCATTCAAGACTTCTATCACCATGCGCATCCTCTATTTAACCTCACCATGAAGGATAGCATGTGGCATTGGGAAGCATCACAGCAAGGCACCTTTGACACCCTCAAACAAGCCATCACCTCAAAACCAGTCCTCCTTTTTCCAAACAATGACTCTCCCTTCTGCGTCAAAGCCGACAGCTCCGACTTTGCCATAGGGGCAGTCCTTTCTCAAGAGTCAAAGGAGGATGGTAAGTGGCATCCTGTAGCCTTCTACTCCAGTAGCCTGAATGCCGTGGAGCGGAACTACGAGATCCATGACAAGGAGATGCTTGCCATTGTCCATTCATTAGAAGAGTGGCGACATTTCCTAGAGGGTGCAAGGCATAAGTTCAAAGTCTGGAC
The DNA here is from genome assembly GCA_003313055.1 of Termitomyces sp. MG145. Taxonomy (NCBI): domain Eukaryota; kingdom Fungi; phylum Basidiomycota; class Agaricomycetes; order Agaricales; family Lyophyllaceae; genus Termitomyces; species Termitomyces sp. MG145. Next base: position 27,706 of record QGOB01000215.1, on the reverse strand, counting down.
AGATCACAAGAACCTTGAGTACTTCTGGACGGCAAAGAAGCTCAACTGCCGGCAAGCTCACTGGTCCCTGTACCTGGCCAACTTTGACTACCCGACTCGTATGCTATCCTATGGTTTATGTACTACCCTTCTGCTAAGTCCCAGGTAGGATTCTAGCCAGGACCAAGGCATCTGATTCCTCAAGCTAAGTCCTGGGACTGGCTCCCAGCCCCTGGGTCGTGATAGTGGTCGGGCATGCTGGCGTGGGTTATGGCGGGCTTGTGTCGGGCAGGTCAGCGGTCATGGTGCATGGTGGTGGCGCCCCTCAGCGCCACAGAAGCAGGTGGCATTGTGACGTGCCGACAGTTTGTGGGAGGAATGTTGCGGAACGTTATGTGATGGCTGGGATGCTGGGGGTCCGGATGTGTCCGGTGACAGGGAAGCCTTTGGGTGATGTGTCGGCCGAGATGCCGAGGTTCAGTGATGGCTGGGGATCTGTTTGGAGATGGCCGCGGGGGTTGCTGGTGCAGCATTGGGAGGTTGTTGGCAGTCCCGGAGGTGCGCAAGGGGTGCAGGGGAGGTGTGTGTTGGGGCTGGGGCGGCGTGTGGGAGTCTGGAGATGGCGGGGTCGTGACAAACAGCATATCATCCTCAGTCCAATGGGCAGACAGAACATGTTAATCAGGAGCTGGAGCAGTATCTGCACCTATTCTGTAATGAATGGCAAGACAACTGGGACAAGCTACTACCAGATGCAGAGTTCCAGTATAACAATCATGTCCATGCCTCAACTCAGTTCTCCCCCTTCTTCTTGGACACAGGCCATCACCCCCGCATGGGCTTTGAACCGCAAGCATGCCCTTCCAGCAATGACGCAGTGAATGACTTTGTGGACAAGATGAGAGCAGCCCAGGAGGAGGCAAAGGCAGCGCTGACAAAGGCCAAGGATGATATGGCCAGATACTATGATTGTGGTCGTACTCGCGCTCCCAAGCATTGACCAGGAGACCATGTCTACCTCGACGTGTCAGACATCACCACAACATGACCTTCACGGAAACTGTCACATCGTCATCTGGGACCATTTGCAGTAGAGCGGCAAGTGGGCCCCCTGGCTTATTGACTGCGTCTCCCCAACAGCCTGCGTCAACTCCACCCGGTGTTCAATGTGGTGTAGCTCTTTCCAGCACCAATTGACCTCATCCCAGGCCATCATCCCAGACCACCGCCCCTGCCAGTATTGGTCAATAACGAAGAACAGTACAAGGTGGAGAAGATACTGGACAGCCACTTATTCTGGCAGAAACTGCAGTTCAAGGTAAAGTGGAAGGGCTATGGTCTGGAAGATGTATCCTGGGAACCACAGGAGAACGTTTGGGTGCCACTGCTAGTTCAGGACTTCTACCAGGAGCATCCTAACACACCCAAGGCCATTTGAGGGGTTTATCACATCTCACCGGTTGATGCAGCCATTTGGAACTTCTTCTATGCAATGTGTCGAGACGCCGCATCCTAGAGGGGGGGTGATGTCAGGGGACCCCCCATTTGCATCTACTTCCTTTTCCTTTCCTATGCTTTCTCCCTATCCTTTTCCCTTCTGTTCCTTTCACTCTGTTCTCATTTTTGATCACCTGATGTGCCAGAGTCACCCGATGGTCCTTACCAATTGGTTCTCTGGCAATGTCCGAGTTTTTACCCCTTTTAGTTTTTCCATACATCATATCATTTTCCAGTGGCTTATGTGTACTGTACAGTTGACTCCCACACTTCTGAGCCCCCAGAAGCGTCCACTCTGGCATAGGGATTCCTCAGACTTGTTCTCTTGGATATTCCTCTGCCAGGTGAGTAGCTATGTTCTTAGACACTGTACAGTACTGAATATACTTGGATATCCCTCTGCCAGCTGTGTGATTGTGCCATAGCCTCCAGAGGTCACCCTTACACAGAGTCAGACCTTGCTGACTCTTCTAGGATTTTGGCTAAAGGTCAGTCCTTAGCCATTTTGTTGTCACTACCAGTTCTTGTAGCTATAAAGGCTAAAAGTCAACTTCTAATAGGATCAAGTAAGATACCTATATGTATGGATGGTCTTGGTTGATCAGACCAAGGTCATTCTAGCTAATGTAAAATATGAGATTTTCAAGTAGCAGAGTATGGCCATCAGTCATTTTTTTCCATTACAAAAAAGATTCTTGAACTATTAAGACATTAACCCTGAGTGTCATAACCCCACCAATTCTAGACTCTCATATGCTGCTCTGATCCTGGCACACACCTCCCACACACCTCCCACACACCTCCGGGGCCACCAACAACCTCACAATGGTGCATTGGCAACACCTGTGGCCATTTCCAGACAGACCCACAGCCATCTCCAGACAGACCCCCAGGCATCACCAAACCCTGGCATCTCAGCTGATATGTCATCCCAAGGCTTCCCTGTCACCAGATACATCTGAACTCCCAGCACCGCAGCTATCATGTAACATTCCTCCCATGAACTGTTGGCACATCACCAGGCCATCTGCTTCTGTGGCGTTGACAAGCGCCGCTACTGGGCACCAACCACCAACCCACCCAATGCAAGGCAGCTGTGGCCTGCGCCAACACGTCCTGACAACTGCCACAACTCCAGTGCTGAGAGCCTGTCCTGGGACTTAGCCAGAGGTTAATCAGATGCTATGGTCCTGGGCTGGGACCCTGCCCCAGAACTTAGCAGGAGGGTAATCTATAAACTGTAGGATAGCATACAAGTCAGGTATTCTTGAAATCCACCATAGTTCTCCATAGTCTCTGTTTCTGTTCCAATCTAGTTTTGTGTCTCCATCTCTCTCTTGTCTTGTCTCTTGTATCTTGTCTCTGTGCCTTGTACTTCCATTCTGTGACTCATATTTCTGTTCTGTATCTCTCCTCTATCTCTCCATTTCCTGTTTTGTATCTTTTCCTCTCTATCTCTATTCTCTGTTCCATATCTCTTATTGTCTCCCAGTTTCCTGATCAATCTATCCTCTATCTGTTATGTACCTACCCCTATCAACTTCTGAACCTATTCCCATTCCCCAATCAATACTATCTCTCTGCTCCCTGTTCACTTCTCCATTAAAAGCCCCAATCCCCTGAACTCATGCTCCTCAACTCGGAGCAATCTCAACTTTGCATGTGTCACTACTCGTACCCTGGAGCATCCAGACTTTATCCCAGGCCACTTGTAGTCACACTAGAGCTTTCAAGAAGCCCTGGACCTGTACTTAGCCTCCTGAGCTTGCTTAGTAAGGACTTGCCAGTGTAACTGAGCCTCCATTGTCAGTGGGACCTGACATAATATCAAGACTCTATCTTACCCCTGTACTTGATGGCTACGTACACCTATGCCTACACCCCTACAGGGTACGACTACTATGGCCAACCCATCCCTGAGGGCCCATATGCGATTAACTCCCCCTACACTCCCTACCCCACACCTTCCATCAAACACTACCCTGCCTTATCCTCATGCCACTGGGCCCTCAATCTGAACACCATGTCATATGGACCCTCAGTCAGTCAGGGCCTACCCCTGGACTGGCATTACAACCCCAAACTCACCCAGGGGTGTATCCCCAAACCTTGCCAGGCAGGTTGCCCAAAACCCTGCTGAGCAGGTTGCCCAAAACCCTGCTGAGCAGGTTGCCCAAAACCCTGCCCAATGCCTGGGGCCCCACCAGTGCTGTGTTCTTTGCTCCAGGACTCTACCTTCCCTACCCAACCCCAGTCCAAGAAAACTCTGATACCATCCACTCGCAATGTTCCCGACTCACTACAGCCCCTCCAGCATGACCCCACCTTCCCCTCTTGCATGCCAGCAACAAGTCAAGGCCTATGTCCAGCAACGCAACAATGTCCTGTGCTTGCTGCACATCATCACCTTGGTAGCCTTCTCCAAACATATGAGGGCCCTCCTCATCAGTCTAGGACAGCTTGACATCTCCAGCATCCCAGAGCAGTGGGCTGACCATCTCCTTGACTTCTATGAGAACTACCAAAAGGGCAACCTCCCTGATAATGTTGCTAACACTCTTTGGGTAGACACAGCCCTCTGGGCTGAACTCCTGGCCCTTGTCAATGAAATCCACACCAGCCTCACACCCCAACACTTTGAGGACCCCGTCGACCCTGCCCACTCTTTCCACATGCAGCAGGAGGAGCTGAGCCAGCCCCAGAACCAAGCCCCACCCCTGACCCTACACCAGCAGCGGGAACTTGATGCCACCTTTGCAACTCTCTGATCCCTGAACTCAGAAGGGGGTCTCTTTGACCAACCTGCTGCCCATACCATTGGTTTCTTGTCCTGTGCTAGGGCTCTTCTGCACTTGGCCCCAGTCAGAACCAACCAGACCTCTCCACACTGAGCCCATGCAGTCTGCCCTCCCCCTCAATGAAGCCGCATTCCCCCACACCTTATCTTACATCAACAATCCTGCACTCCCCAATGAGGAGACAACTAGACCTGGCAAGGCACCTTCCCCTCTAGTATCTGACTTCATCCACAACAGACCTCTCCATCTGGCAACTATGGCAATGGGCCCCCTCCTCACAAACTGTGCCCTAGAGCTCTGGCATCTCCACACCCTCTCCTGGGTCAGACCCATCCTGCCTTCCACATGGGACTGCCATGCTCCCCTTTCCCCCGGGACCTTCGCCTCTCCCTGGACTACCACCCAGCAATCACGGGCCATGCAGGCCACCTCCCCCTGGGAGCACCCTTGCACCCTCAATGGGCCCCTAGGCCTGCTCCTGGAGGCAATGGCCCCCCACCTGGTGGAGGACCCCTGAACAGCAGACCCCCAGGTGGATGGGGCTTGGCTATGAGTGCCTTCCCCCCCCAACAGCCTGGCAGCAACAACTTCTACTATTATTACAATGCCAGTCCCATACAAAACCAAAATGCCCTGGACAACACCTGCAACACACTAGCACGTGAAGGGAAGCTCGACATATAGAAACCGGAACCCTTTATGGGTCACAACCTCCACAAGTGGTGCACCTACCTCACACAGTGCCTCACCATGTTCCAGGCACAACCGGTCACCTTCCAGCTTGAAAACTCCAGGGTTGCATTCGCAGTGTCATACTTCCATGGCATTGCCTACAATCACCTACACTGCCCTACTCTGGTACAACTTCAACAACCCCATTCTCTCCAACTGGCAGGCCTTTGTCCAGGAGTTCTCTGGCAAGTTTGGCATTTACAACACCATAGCGAAAGCAGAGGAGACAATCATCAATCTCCAGATGTGCTTGGAGGAACACTTCACCAGTTTCATTGTTCACTTTGAACAGGAAGCCTACAAAACAGGCTGGAACTACAATGCCCTCTGGTTTGCTCTCCGCCGCGCCCTACCCCAATGCATCAAGGATGTTCTTTGCATCAAGAATATTCTCCGCATCAAGGATGTTCTCCGCATTGCCCTCAAACAGACCACATACAATGGTTACAAGGCACTTGTCACTCAAGTCAATCAGCAGTATTGGAAAGACCAAAGCAAATCCACAGCCCCCTAGAACAGTTGGAACCCCACAAACAACCCTTCCTGGCAACCTCAGGGGACACACATGGGATTGCCTGCTGGTGTCACCCCCATCCCTTGCTCCAACCCTGGCCAAGGACCCACTGGACCAACTCAACCCCTGGGCTCCCACCCCTCTGCCTAGCTCAATGCCGCCACCATTGACAAAGCCACAGAGACCCCCTCCAATGAATCCGACCCCCTTCTTAGCCTTCCCGACACCTCTGGTGACAAAGAGTCCTTACAGGCTAACCAGGTCCAGAACTCCAACTGACTCTGGATCAACATAACCAGTGATGTGCAGGAATGCTGATGCAAGGAAGGTTTGTGCATCCTGTGTGACGAGCAAGGGCACTTCATCAACAACTGCCCCAAACACCGCACCATGGGCCATGCAGTCTGGACCATTGATAGCAAGGATTGTGTAAGGAGACAATTGCATTCTGCAGTCTCCAATTCTAGTTCTGGCTTAGTCATATGTATTATGTTTCTCTAGTTTATGGACTGACCACTGAGGCCCAGCTCATGCTCCCTCCCATCACCATTAGTTGGCTTGTATGAGTTATCGGACCTTTATTCTCCTTTTGATGTATTGATTGATAATTATTGCTTACATACCAGGGCCTGCTTATTACATAGCATTAGTCACAGCACAGCCACTGATGTAGTATATATAGCTGATCTGCAGGATAGCATATCCTCAGATCAATCAATAGCAGTGTCTTCAGGCCTATCTATTGACTGACTGTCTGCTCCTTAGTGTCATCCTCTCTTGCTTGCACTGTCTCTTGTGTGTCCCACTTGCCTTGTTGCCGCTGCTTGTTAGCTTCACCGTTCGCTTACTGCCGCCCTTGCTTGCCATGACCCCTGAGTTTGGCCTCACCTTGTGAGGAGTATCCCACATTCTGAGATCCCCTTACAGATTGCAACTACCAATTTATGGAAAATGAGCCAGCAGTTTAGCTTCTAGAAGATGCACTAAATTGCAGACCAGACCTCGATGTCTTCTCCACCACAGCTTCTTACCTCTGCGCTGAAATTTTATCCTCAGACACCTCTACGGCTTACCTCTCTTTGCAATCCCAACAGGCCCTCATCAGCACCTACCTTGATGCATCCCCTGCCCTCATTAACACCCTCATTGACAGTAGTGCCACCAACAATTTTGTTGCCAAGTCCCTGGCCTCATCAACCCCTCACCCCCTCCAACACCTACCCATCTCCCATCAACTCCTCAACTCCTCCAACACCTACCCATCCCCATCCAACTCCAACTCTTTGATGGCAGTACCACCTCCTCTGGAGCCATCATCCACTCTGTACAGCTACCCATCACGTTTACTGACTGATTCCTTATGACCAAGCTTCACGCCACCGCCCTCCTCATTCTGGGACTTCCCTGGCTCTGTGAAACCAACCCCTGGGTTGACTGGCAGAACCTCATGCTCCGCCTCCGCCAGCAACCTGCACCTGCACCAGAACCCATCCCCCTTCACCTTACTCCAGGTGCAGATGCCTTGGAGCACCCTGCTGATGCGCTGACTTGCTGCCTAGCTGCTGTGCAGGAAACAACCAACAAGACCAGGTATATAGGGATAGCTAGCAAGTAGTAGTGTTATGTGTGTGTGTGAGAGGAGTCAAGCAAAGTCCCAGAGTAAGAAGTTGTGAGGTTGAAGTTGTTAAGGAAGTGAGAGAGAGCAGTAGAAGATAATGGTGCAGCCATTAGTGTTGCTACTAAATCGCAAGGGATGAGAGATCTGTAAAGACCCAGAAGGTTGTTAAGGAATATAGGAGGAGATAATGGAAATATACAAGTTGCTAGTCATAAGCACTAGCGTTAACAAAGGTGAACCAAGGGCACCCATATGGTGCTTAACAAAGGCAAGATGAGGGCACCCATATGGTGCGTAACGAAGGCGACGAGTGCTAAGTTTAACAATACTGTTAAGCTGGGCACGGAACAGAAGGAGACTGGACTGGGTAAACCCAAATCAGCCGTTAACAAAGCAAGAGCGAGAACAAGATCTTAAGTGTAGTCTTGAAATGGGGACTAGACTCTGGTACTATTCAATGATTGACAGGGCAGTATTTATTAGTGCATAAGGAAATAAAAGAGGAAACTGATAAGAGATAGTAAGCATAGCAATTGCATGTGATAGTGCATGTTGGGGGCTGCTATTGGATAGGAAAATTGTAAGCAATATGATAAAAATTTGTAAGTAGATTGAGAAAGAAAAAGAGTAAGAGAAAATCATTTTACGATTGATTGTCAGCTGCTGGTTGGAGGCTGCAGAGAGGGGGCTGGATTGTCAAAGGTTGGCTTGGTTGTTAAGGGAATGGTTGGTAATAGTCAGTGTCATTAGCAGTCAGTTGGTAGCGGTCACATGCTGAGGTCACATGCTTGGTTTGACTTGTCGGTGTTGGACAGCCAGTGCTAACTGGGTCGTATCATCACATACCTGCCGCCAACACCCCATCAACTTTGCTCAATCACTGCCCAATCCTTTATCATCAATGCCCAACTAGGCAGCCTCCCCGACACACTACCTGCCCTCATCAATAGCAGGGCCACCAGGATGTTTGTCAGCAAACAGTTATGGCTACTCCCTAGCCCCTTTAGGAAGTCCCTGGAACTCTAGCTCTTCAACGGGAACATTGCCACCTCCAGCCCCATCACCTACTCCCACTCCAACACCCTTCACCTTGAAAATGGCCTCCAGTTCCCTGTGAACCTCCTGTGAACCTCTCTGCCGGAGTCAACACTGATTGTCCTTGGACTACCCTAGCTGCGCAACATCAATCCTGACATCAACTAGGAGGACCTCACAATGACCTTCCTGGAGCCCGACACCAGCCTGGCCACCACTATCCCTCTCAACCCTCACACTGTGGAGGACCAGGCAACACCAAAACCCTCCACAATCCTAAAAAGTGACTCCAAACCACCTCAGACTCCAACTCCATGCCTAACCCCCCCTTTCCCCCCAATATCCCCCAAAATTGATACAAAGGTCCCTCCTACCCTGCTCTGGGCCCCAAAACATCCACTCCACCCACCTGTCAGGGGACCCCCCATTTGCATCCACTTCCTTTTCCCTTCCTGTCCTTTCCCCTTATCCTTTTCCCTTTTGTTCCTTTCATTCTGTTCGCATTTTTGATCACCTGATGTGCCAGAGTCACCTGATGGTCCTTACCAATCAACTCTCTGGCAATGTCCGAGTTTTTCATCTTTTATTCCCACACACCTTTTTCAATGGCTTATGTGTACTGTACAGTTGACTCCCACGCTTCTGAGCCCCCAGAAGCATCCACTCTGGCATAGTGTCAGGGGACCCCCCATTTGCATCCACTTCCTTTTCCCTTCCTGTCCTTTCCCCCTATCCTTTTCCCTTCTGTTCCCTTCATTCTGTTCACATTTTTGATCACCTGATGTGCCAGAGTCACCTGATGGTCCTTCTGGGGCTACAACAATGTGCGCATTAAAGAAGGTGATGAGTGGAAGGCAGCATTCCAGACCAATTGCAGACTTTTTGAACCCCTGGTAATGTTCTTTGGGTTGACCAATAGCCCTGCCACCTTCCAGACAATGATGAATAACATCTTCTGTGATCTCATTGCAGAAGGAGTTGTTTGCATGTATCTCAATGACATTCTCATCTACACCAAGACTCTTGAGGAGCATCGTCGTATCACACGTCTCATCCTGGAATGTCTTTGCCAACACCAGCTCTACCTCAAGCCAGAGAAGTGCAAATTTGAACAGACTAAGGTCAAATATCTTGGCCTGATCATATCACATGGAACAGCAGAGATGGACCCCACAAAGGTAGCTGGCATAGCGGAATGGCCCAAACCAAGGAACAAGAAGGAGGTGCAAGCCTTTTTAGGATTCACCAACTTCTATCAGAGGTTCATTCAAGACTTCTCTCACCATGCATGCCCTCTATTTGACCTCACCATGAAGGAGAGCATGTGGCGTTGGGAAGCATTGCAGCAACGCGCCTTTGACACCCTCAAACAAGCCATCACCTCAAAACCAGTCCTCCTCTTTCCAAACAATGACTCTCCCTTCTGTCATTGTCCGTTCATTAAAAGAGTGGCGACATTTTCTAGAGGGTGCAAGGCATAAGTTCGAAGTCTGGACAGATCACTAGAGTGGCGACATTTTCTGGAGGGTGCAAGGCATAAGTTCGAAGTCTGGACAGATCACAAGAACCTTGAATACTTCCGGATGGCAAAGAAGCTCAACCGCCGGCAAGCTTGCTGGTCCCTGTACCTGGCCAACTTCAACTTCTCGCTGCACCACAGGCCTGGAAGGAGCATGGGCAAGCCAGATGCACTATCCCAGTGAGCAGACCACGGGACTGGGGCAGGCGATAATGACAACATTGTCCTCCTCAAATTGCAAATAGTACATGTGCTCCAGTGGCAGAGTTCAAGGGTTGGATGAATCCCTTGCCAAGCATTTCATCAAGGTAGTCCTTGAGTGCACGGAGCTCCACTTTGTACATATTGTAGACCTTGCCAAACAGGGGTGAAGTACCCTCTTCAAGGTCGATTGTATGGTCATACAATTGGTGGGGGGGAAGTTCCTTGGCACTTCCTTCAGAGAAGACATCAGCAAACTCGTGGTACTCAGGGGGGATTACTTCACGTAAGATTTGTTCCTCCATTTTGGGTTTGGCAGGGGTGTCCTCAGTGCAGAGGTGCTCTTTGGGGAGGGCTAGAGATATATGGAGTTGAAAAGCTGGGGTGCCATCCTGTAAGATGCGCGCAAAGGGTTCCGGGCCTATAATTTTGATGTTCAGATCAGTGGGGCCAAGGGGTTTTTCAGGCATGTTGCCAGGGGTGGTGTAAGGGTGACCTCTGGAGGCTATGGCACAGTCACACAGTCAGCAAAGTCTGACTCTGTGTAAGGGCGACCTCTGGAGGCTATGGCACAATCACACAGCTGGCAGAGGGATATCCAAAGTATATTCAGTACTGTACAGTGTCTAAGAACATAGCTACTCACCTGGCAGAGGGATATCCAAAGAGGACAAGTCTGAGGGATCCCTATGCCAGAGTGGACGCTTCTGGAGGCTCAGAAGCATGGGAGTCAACTGTACAGTACACATAAGCCACTGAAAAAGGTGTGTGGGAATAAAAGATGAAAAACTCGGACATTGCCAGAGAGTTGATTGGTAAGGACCATCAGGTGACTCTGGCACATCAGGTGATCAAAAATGCAAACAGAATGAAAGGAACAGAAGGGAAAAGGATAAGGGGAAAGGACAGGAAGGGAAAGGGAAGTGGATGCAAATGGGGGGTCCCCTGACATCACCCCTCCTCTAGGATGCGGCATCTTGATGCATTGGGTAGAAGAAGTTCTGAATGGCTGCATCAACTGGTGAAATGTGATAAACCCCTCGAATGGCCTTGGGTGCGCTAGGATGCTGCTGGTAGAAGTCCTGAACTAGCTGTGGCGCCAGAACATTCTCCTGTGGTTCCCAGGATACATCTTCCAGACCATAGCCTTTCCACTTTACCTTGAACTGCAGTTTCTGCTGGAATAAGTGGCTGTCCAGTATCTTCTCCACCTCGTACTGTTCTTTGTTATTGACCAATACTGGCGGGGGCGGTGGCCTGGGATGACGGCCTAGGATGGGGTCAATTGGTGCTGGAGAGAGCTTTACCACATTGAACACTGGGTGGAGTTGATGCAGACTGTTGGGAAGATGCAGTCAATAAGCCAGGGGGCCCACTTGCCGCTCTACTGCAATTGGGTTACAACAATGTGCACATAGCTCCAGGACACAAATGGAAAACTGCCTTCCACACCTGCTATGGACTCTTTAAGTACTTTGTCATGCCCTTTGGAATGACCAACTTCCCCACTACCTTCCAATACTTCATGAACAACATCTTTTATGACATGAGCAATGTCTTTGTGATTGTGTACCTTGACAACATCCTCATCTACTTAGACTCCCTCAATGACCACCAGAAGCATGTGCACCAAGTCCTGGAATGCCTCCAGAGATACCACCTCCATGCCAAACTGGAGAAGTGTGCCTTCCACGTTATGGAGGTAGAGTATCTAAGTGTGATAATCTCCTCAGACGGAGTGTGCATGGACCTGGTCAAGATCCAGGCCATCCTCGACTAGCCACCACCCTGGAATGTCAAGGAGGTACAGCCCTTTCTGGGCTCTATTAATTTCTACCACTGGTTCATAGATACCTACTCCAGCATCACAAAACCCCTCAACTGGCCCACCCAGAAGGACACTCCATGGAATTGGGACAGCAAGTGCCAGAGCATATTTGAACTTCTCAAATCCATCTTCACCTCCATCCTGATCCTCTGGCACTACAATCCCTCCCTCCCCATTGTCTTGGAATGCAACACTTCTGACTATGCCATTGCCAGCATCCTCGTCATCGCCCCTATGGCCTCCTCAAACCCCTCCCCATCAGCTGCCACCCCTGGTCATTGATCTCCCTGGACCACATTGTTGAACTCCCTGACTCCGATGGCTTCAATGCCATTCTTGTGGTAGTTTGCTACCTCACAAAACAAGCCATCTTCATTGCCTGCCACACTACTGACAATGCCCCAGAGTTTGCCTGGATCTTCCTCAAGCATGTGTTCTCCAAGCACAGACTGGATGTCTGCTGAGGCTATAAAAATGTGCACATCAAGAAAGGAGACAAGTGGAAGGCAGCATTCCAGACTAATCACAGACTCTTTGAACCTCTGGTAATGTTCTCTAGCCTGATTACCAGCTCTGTCACATTCCAGGCAATAATGAATAACATCTTCCATGACTTGATTGCAGAGAGAGTTGTCTGCATATACCAGACAACATCTTCATCTACACCAAGACTCTTGAGGAGCATTGTTGTATCATGCACATTGTCTTGAAGTGCCTCTGCCAGTACCAGCTTTACCTCAAACCCAAGAAGTGTGAGTTTTAACAGACCAAAGTTGAGTACCTCAGCCTAATCATCTTGCATGGAATAGCAGAGATGGACCCTGTAAAGATGGCTGGTGTGGCAGAGTGGCCAGAACCAAAGAACAAGAAGAAAGTGCAGGCCTTCCTAGGCTTCACCAACTTCTACTGAAGGTTCATTGAAGACTTCTCTCACCATGCATGTCTGCTGTTTGACCTCACCATCAAGGATGGTGCATAGCATTGGGAAGCACTGTAGAAAGATGTGTCATGACCCCACTAATTCTGGATCCTTACATGCTGCTCTAGCCCTGGTACACACTCACCCACCTCCCAAACACCTCTGGGACCACCAACAACCTCTCTGCCTTCACTGGCCACACCCTTGGCCACTCTTAGACAAATCCACAGCCATCATCAAGCCTCAGCATTCTGGCTGCCACATCACCCAAAGACTTTCACATCAACAGACATCACTGGAACCTGGCATCTCAGCTGCCACATCAACATTCCTTCTGCAGGCTACTAACATGTCATTGGACTCAACACTTGCCATCCACAGCATTGACAAGCACCACCATCATGCCCCGCAATTGCCACCCCACCCTGCACAATGCAACCATGGCCCATGCTGACATGCCCAACAGACACCATGACCCAGGGGCTGAAGCCATCCCCCAGGACTTATCCAGAGGACAGTATATAGGCTGTAGAACAGTTTACTAGTCAGTAGTCTTGATATTGCCCTAGTCTCTGCCTCAGTTCTTGTTTTAGTTTGTCTGTCTCCATCTCTGGTTTCTCTATCTCTCATCTTGCCTCTCATATCTTGTCTCTGTGCCTTGTACTTCAGTTCCATGCCTTGTATTTCTGTTCTGTATTTTCTTCCCTCCATCTCTGTCTACAAGTTCCAATCTTGTGTCATTTCTCCTTTCCTCACTCATCCTGGACCCCTGTAGCCTCACTGGAGCCTCTGACCAGCCCCAAACATGTACCAAGCCTTCCAAGCTCACCTAGTAAGGACTCACCAGTGTAGCTGAGCCCCCATTGTTAGCAGGACCTGACAAGATGCCTTTGAAACCCTCAAACAAGCAATCACCTCCTAACCTGTCCTTCTCTTGTCTGACAACAGCTTCTCATTCCCTGTCAAGGCTGACGGCTCTGACTTTGCTATGAGGGCAGTTCTTTTCCAAGAATCAAAGAAGGATGGTAAGTGGCATTCTGTAGCCTTCTACTCAAAGAGCCTGAATGCAGTAGAATGGAATTACAAGATCCATGACAAGAAGATTCTTGCCATTGTCCACCTTTTTGAAGAGTGGTGGCATTTCTTTGAGGGTGCTAGGCACAAGTTTGAAGTTTGAATGGACCACAAGAACCTCAAGTACTTTCAGACAGCAAAGATGCTCAATCACCATCAGGCTCAATAGTCCTTGTATCTGGCCAACTTCAACTTCTTGCTGCACCATAAGCCAGGATAGAGTATGGGCAAGCCAGATGCGTTGTCTCAGCAAGTAGACCATGGGACAAAGGCAGGCAATAATGGATAACATTGTCCTCCTTAAACTCAAGCTCTTTGCCATTGGTGCTCTGAAAGGCATAGCAATCCAAGGCGATGAGGCAGACATCCTCAAGGAGATCCATCAAGGGAACTGGCAGGGCATACAGGAGGATGCTGTAGCCCAAGCAGCTTGTATGCTACAGGCCAACAAGAGTAAGGAGTTGAAGTCAGTACATACTAACAAGTAGCATAACAAAGGTGGACTACTGACCTTTTGTGGATGCATCTACATGCCCAACATCCCAAGTTGCAGTGACAGATTGTTGTGCAACACTATGACTCTCACATCACCAGGCACCCTTGCTAATGAAAGACTCTGGAGCTAGTCTCATGCAATTACTGGTAGCCCCAGATGTTGCAGTACATGGGTTTCTACACTAGCACCTGCAACCTCTATTTATAGACAAAACCTGGCTCAGCAACTCCCTATGGGTCAGCTCCACTCTCTTCCAGTCCCCACTAAATGATGGAGCATAGCCTTGGTGGACTTTATTGTTGAGCTTCCAGATGCACATGGATATGATGCCATTATGGTGGTGGACCTCTACAGTAAGCAAGCACACTGCATTCTCACTCACACTACTTGCTCTGCCTTGGGTGCTGCCAACCTTTACCAAAAGAACATCTAGAAGCTACATGGCCTATCCAAGGCCTACAACTCAGATTGTGGGCCTCAGTTCATTGTGGAGTTCATCTGTGAGTTGTACTGCCTCCTTGGCATAAAGCTGCATACCTCCACTGCATACCATCCCCAGTCTGATGAGCAGACCAAGCAGGTCAACCAGGAGCTGGAGCAGTACTTATGCCTTTTTTGTAATGAGCAGCAAGACAGATAGGATGAACTTTTGCCTGATGCAGAGTTCTAGTACAACAACTACAGTCCACACTTTGACTCAGTACTCTCCCTTCTTCCTGGACACCCGTTGGCACTGCTGTATGGGCTTCAAACCCTAGGCACACTTCTTGGATAATCAGGCTATGAGTGAGTTTGTGGAGAAGATGAGGATGGCACAGAAGGAGGTGAAGGCTGCTCTAATCAAGGCAAAGGACAACATGGCCCATTACTATGATTGTGGCCACACCCTGGCTTCAAAGTATAACCCAGGAGACCATGTCTACCTTGACATGTCAGACATCACTATGAAATGGCTCTCACAGAAGCTGTCACATTGCCATCTGGGACCATTCTTGGTGAAGTGGCAGATAGGTCCTCTGGCCAACTCCACTCAGTATTTAATGTGGTAAAGCTCCTTCCAGCACCTGACAACTCCATCTCAGGCCACCATCCCAGACCATCACCCTCACCAGTCTTGGTCAACAATGAGGAGAAGTATGGGATAGAGGAGATAGTGGACAGTCATCTGTTCAGGCAAAAATTGCAGTTCAAGGTAAAATGGAAAGGCTATGGTCTAGAGGATGTGTCTTAGAAACTGCAAGAGAATGGCTGTGCACTGAGACTGGTCCAGGACTTCTACCAGGAACATCCCAATGCACCAAAGGCTATCCAAGGGGTCTACCCCATCTTGCCAGTCGATGCAGCCATCCCAAATTTTATCTACCCAGTGCATCGGGAGGTTACATCCTAAAGAGGGGGTGATGTCAAGGGACTCCCATTTGCTTTCATTTGCCATTCTCTTCCATTTGCTTCTAGAGTTTGATTGTTCCACTAATGCCATCAGCTCTGGATTGCCTCTTGATCTCCAATCACTCTGTGATGTCATCTGACATCATTTACATCATTGCTTCTAGGTTCTGATGCCAAGTCCTGGCATCTTCCAGAGTTTGGATCATTTGCAATGTTTTCCCCATTTGGTTTTTCTGTGGCTTACATGTACTGTACAGTTGCTTCCCACACTTCCAAATCCTCAGAAGCATCCACTGTAGCATAGGAGCTCCTTAGACTTGTTCTCTTTGGATCTCCCTCTGCCAGGTCTGTAGTTATGCTTGTAGACACTGCACAGTACTAAATATACCTTTGGATCTCTCTCTGCCAGCTGTGTGATTAAGCCATAGCTTCCAGAGATTGCCTTTACACTAAGGGAGCTACTTGTATTCCTGCTACATGCGCAAAGGATGGCATGAGCCTTGATGTAGTGCTCCCTGAGTCCCATAATGTCTATGTATCATGACTGTTAACCTGTACCCAGGTTATGAGACACTCGTTCTTAGTGACCAAATACCTCAGTCACTCTATAGCAGACTTGTCCACCAACACCTTCACCTTACACATACACACACAGTGAGGATGACTGACCCTGCAATCCTCACCATCATCAATGTCAGTAAAGGCAAACAATCCCTCAACTTTACTTTCACTATAATACTCATTATTGTATGTCTCAAAGTCAACATCCTCCTCCTCTTGAGGAGACTCTGGCATCTCTCTATCATTCTTGGGTTCAGAGCCCACTGCAGGATCTTCTACTATTTCCTGCTGCTCACCATCCTCTGACAGTGCAGCCATATGCACTGCTCACAGATGGACCTGAGGAGCCTCTTTACAACACTCACTGCACTCACAAGCATAATGTCCTTGTTTGCCACAGTTAAAGCACATTGGGTTAGTTGTGCTGTCTTTGGAAGGCTGATCTGCATTGCCAGTCATATCTTTACCCAAGATTCCCCTCTTTACAGGAGTGGGCCTTGATTCAGTATGGTAGAGTGGAGTACTACAATGTAACTCCAGCTACTGCAGGTACAGTGGCTTGTGGCTTGAGTGGTGCCATTACACCTTGTGCCACTGATGCAAACCAGTCAGCACTGGCTGCCCAACAACAACAAATCAAACAAAGCATGTGACACTAGCACATGATCACTACTGACCAACTGCTAATGACACCAACTGTTACTAACAATTGTCCTAACAACCAAGCTGACCTTGGACAATCCAGCCCCTTCTATGGCCCCCGACTGGTTGTAAGGGGACATCCCTTCCTGAGCCTATACATTCCTTCTCCTTCCATACATCCATCCTCCCCTTCCCTTTCCCTTTCCTTTTTCCCCTTCTTTCTGTCTCCAGTCCTTCATACATTGTCTGTTACATGTTGTCCGAGTTTTTGATTAGGTAATTCTTTACCAATCAACTCTCTGGCAATGTCCGAGTTTTTCATCTTTTATTCCCACACACCTTTTTCAGTGGCTTATGTATACTATATAGTTGATTCCCATGCTTCTGGGGCCCCAGAAGCATCCACATCCTGGCATAAGGATTCCTCAGACTTATTCTCTTTGGATATCTCTCTGCCAGGGTGAGTAGCTAGCCCTGTACACTGTAGCCACTTGCTAATACATCTTTGGATATTCCTCTGCCAGTTGTGTGAGTTCCACAGCTCTCTGAGGTTGCCCTTACAGCAGAATAAGTCTCTCTTAACTGGTCTGGATTTACCCAAGCAGTTGTGCTCCCCTGCCTGCCTCTTTTCTGCCTCCAAGGCCCCACTCCTGCCTGCTAGCTCTCCCACCAGTCCCTTTTTGGTCCCTTCTCTACCATGCCTGCCACCTCAGCCTCAGACCTTCCTCCTGCCCCAGGCACTCCTGTCCCTGCTCAGGATGATGCCTACACTTGGTTACAGGCTGTAGAACAGGCCCTTTCCACCTTCAACACCACCCAACTTGCTCTCTCTCACCAGCTCTCTACCATGCAGGCTCAGCTCAAAGAACTCCTTTCCTCCATGTGCTCCGCTTCACTAGGGGTCACCCCTAGCCCTGCTGTCCTCTCCAATGTCCCCCTATTGCCAGCTCCAGACCATTCCCCCACTGAAGTCTTCCCTGCAGTGGCTGTCACCCTGCTGCCCCCTGTTGCAATGGACAATTGTCTCCAAGCCCTCATCTGCAATCAAGGCTGCCTCTCCTCCCTCTTTTGATGGAGACCAAGCTCAAGGACATCAATTCCTGACTGCCTGCAAGCTGTTTATTAGGTTGCATGCCTCCTCCTTCAGCGATCCAATGCAGACAATCAAGTGGGTGCTATCCTATATAAATGGTGGGTGCGCAGCCAATTTGGTGCAGGAAATTCTAGAGGATGATGCAAACATGTTTCTGGACTGGGCTGCGTTTGAGTCTTGGTTCCTCTCTGAGTTCATGCACCCCAATGAGTCACAACATGCTGCCCTCATGCTAGAGGGCACCTCTTATCATCAGCAGGGCCATACCCTTGATGTCAGGTCCCGCTGACAACAGGGGCTCAGCTACACTGGTGAGTCCTTACTAGGCAAGCTTGGGAGGCTAAGTACAGGTCCGGGGCTTTGCGGAAGCTCTGGTACAGTAACAGGTGGCCCGGGGTGAAGTCCGGACGCTCTGGGGTACAAGTAGCGATGCGCGCAAGGCCAAAAGTGCTCCGGGTAAAGGAGCACAAGTGCAGGGGGTGGGGTAGGGTTGTAACAAAGGGGGAACAGGAGTGAAGGGGGATGGTACGGATTGGGAGATGGGAGTGGGTTCAGAAGCGGTAGGAGTAGGTATGGAATGGGCGGGGGATGGGTTGGTTAGGAAACCGGGATGGAGAGAGAGAGAGATATGGAACAGTAGATAGGGAAATGGAGAAGAGAAACGGAATGGAGAGACGAGTCATGGAACAGAAACAAGGCATGGAGACGAGAGACAAGAGACAAGAGACAAGAGACAAGAGATGAGAGATGAGAGACAAGAGATGAGAGACAAGACACAAGACACAAGATGAGGGAGAGAGAGAGGCGAGAGAATAGATTGAGATTGAGATAGAGACAGAGACAGAGACACAGAAATACAGAGAACTATGGTTAATATCAAGACTACCCTACTCGTATGCTACTCTATGGCTTATGTACTACCCTTCCGCTAAGTCCTGGGTAGGATTCTAGCCTGGGACTGAGGCATCTGATTTCTCTGGCCAAGTCCCGGGACTGGCTCCCAGCCTCCGGGGTTGTGATAATTGTTGGGGCGTGCTGGTGCGGGTTATGGCGGTCTTGTGTTGGGCGGGTCAGTGATCATTCTGTCATGACCCCGCCATCTCCGGACCCCCATATGCTGCCCCAACCCCGACACACACCTCCCCCGCACCCCCGGCGCACCTCCGGGACTGCCAACAACCTCCCAACGCTGCACTGGCAACACCCGTGGCCATCTCCAAACAGATCCCTGGCCATCACTGAACCCTGGCATCTCGGCCGACACGTCACCCCAAGGCTTCCCTGTCACCGGACACACCTGGACCCCCGGCATCCCAGCCATCACATAACGTTCCGCAACATTCCTCCCGCAAACTGCCGGCACGTCACAATGCCACCTGCTTCTGTGGCACTGAGGGGCGCCACCACCACGCACCATGACTGCCGACCTGCCCGACACAAGCCCGCCGTAACCCGCACCAGCACGCCCCAACCACTATCACAACCCCAGGGCTGGGAGCCAGTCCGGGGACTTAGCCAGAGGAATCAGATGTCTCGGTCCTGGCTAGAATCCTACCCAGGACTTAGCGGGAGGGTAGTACATAAACCATAGGGTAGCATACAAGTCGGGTAGTCTTGATATTAACCATAGTTCTCCGTATTTCCGTGTCTCTGTCTCTGTCTCTGTCTCTATCTCTATCTCAATCTATTCTCTTGCCTCTCTCTCTCTCTCATCTCGTCTCTTGTCTCTCATCTCCCGCCTCTCGTCTCCGTGCCTCGTTTCCGTTCCGTGACTCATTTCTCCTTCCCGTTTCCCTTCTCCGTTTTCTTACCTATCGTCCGTATCTCTTTCTCTCTTCACCCTGGTCTCCTAACCAACCCACCCCGCCCATTCCATACCTACTCCCACTGTTCCGAACCTACTCCCACCCCGATCCGTACCTCTCCCCCTCGCTATCCATCTCCCCCTTTGTTACGCCCCTACTCAAGCCCCTGCTCCCGTGCTCCCTTACCCGGAGCACTTTCCACTTCACGCGCAGCACTACTCATACCCCAGAGCGTCCAGACTTCCCCCGGACCACTCGTAGCTGTACCTGGAGCTTCTGCGAAGCCCCAAACCTGTACTTAGCCTCCCAAGCTTGGCTAGTAAGGACTCGCCAGTGTAGCTGAGCCCCCGTCGTCAGCGGGACCTGACACCTTCAGTGTTGAGACCCTTCAAGACAGGGGCTGTGGTGACAGTGCCATGGGAATTCGAACCCAAAGTTAGTGTTGGCCCAGAAGTCGTCAAATATTGGAGTCAAAGTTGTGCAGCGGCCGTCCAGAAGCTGCCCCTGGAGGATAAAAGGGAGGGCTCACCATGGTCAGTCCCCATTCTTCCCATGCCTTCTTCCAATTTCTCTGCTGCTTCCCCTACTCCCCCATTCTCCGATGACAACTGCATCCTGTCCTGGGGGCTGTACAAGGCCCGCCGGGCAGCCTATGACTGACTCCAAGATGAGCGTGTGCTGTCGGCCATGCTCCGGCAATGTAAGTGTGGTACCCTCTTGGCTTCCTGGGGCTAATCTGGGCCTAGAGGTATCGATGCAGACTCTGGGGGCTGGTCCGTCCTGACAGGTCCCCACCCATCCAGAGGAGGTGGCACTGTGGCCGGTCCCGGTTCCCTCGGGCATCCCTCCTAGCCAGTGGGTGTCGCAGGAGGTTGCGACGCTGGATCAAGTAGCAGGGGCATTGGCCCAGGTCCGAGGTACTCTGATGTTGGTGTGGTGCCAGGAGCGCAGTCCGGTGAGTGCTCTTCCCAGTCTGGAGGTCCCTAATTTGAGCCTGGGCTGTCTGTAGTGCACCTACTGTACTCGCTGTGGGGAGCCGTGTCTGTTCCTACCCCTGGAGGCGGGGTCGCGGCGGGACTTGTCCATGTGCAAGGCCTGTCGTGCCCGCCATAAAAGATGCTCAGTGTCACAGCTCTGGAAGGCGACATGCGTGGCAGAGGAGCAGGGTTGGGAGGTGGATTGGGTTCTGGTGCAGATGGCGGTGATCCCAAAGGCTGGAGTGAGGTCTGGGCGCATGTGGGGGTCCCGCCGGGAGTCAGGGGGTAGCGGTGTGGGGTCCGGGGTGATGGTGAAGGTGGGCCTGCCTCACAGAGCTCAGAGGGTGTCGGGGGTTGGCTTGGGGAAGCAGAGGGCATCCTCCCTGGCAGGTCGACCTCCCAAGCATTTGCAGAGGTCTCCCTCCTCCAAGGTGGATCCCCCCGGGGCACATATGTACTCTTCCCAGACAGGCAGGCTTCTGGGCCCCGTGTCCCCAGTCACCCATGAGGTCCCGGTGGCGGAAGCGGCCCTGCGTCAGCAGATGGAGGCCCTGATGGGGGAGATTGCCCGGAGGGACGCGGAGTTGCAAGAGGTCCGGGGGGAGCAAGACACAATGCGGCGGGAGTTGGAGGAGGCGTGGGTGGAGTCGCAGAGGGGTCAAGAGGAGCAGGAGGGGACAAGGAGGGAGCTGGCAGCCGCTATGGTGGTGGTGGACTCCTGGGCCATAGAGGTGATGGGGCTTCAGGAGCAAGTTTGGCAGCTGGAGGTGTCGGCGTCTGCCCGGGCATGTACAGCGCTCTTACCACCCCAGCCTGACCAGCTAGAGAGGTGGAGGGTGGAGGCAGGGGCCCTCCAAGTCGAGAGGGAGTTGTCTGTCTGGAGGCAGGACTGAGCCCTGAGGGAGGCGGCAGCGGGGCGAGGTGAGGCAATGCGTGAGTACTTCCTATCCAGATCATCTCATGGCTAACTCGGACGGTTTATGTTGGGTGCAGGAGCACCAGCTCCTGCTGGATGCATCATTGGCAGCCTTTGCATCCTTGCAGGAGGGTTTGTCCCGCCTATGTCCCACATTGCCACCAGAGGTTGAGCATGGTATGGCACAGCTGGATCAGGTGTTGGCAGGGCATTGCAGGTAGAACGCGGTGGCCCCGGGGACTTGGTTGGAGGTTGCGGTGGATGCTAGTGAGCCCCTGCCCTGGCAAGAGGATCATTTGGTGACAGTGTTGGCACAACTGGAGGCGGCAATGTTGGTTGAGGAGGTAGCGGTGCTGGAGGAGGATTGGAGTGCTGAGGAGGAGGTTGAGTGAATGGCGGGGGTGGAGTTTCTTGTCTGTCTTGTCTTCGGGTGTCCACGTCCTATATTGTACTTCTAGTTCCTGTAAATACGTATCGTCATTGTCTTCTCCTTTTTTTTTGTGGTTGGTCCAGAATATATTTCCTTTTGTTAGGTGCAGTTTTAGTAAGTCTTATGGGGGGAGAGCAACGAACATGTAGGAGTACTGGCGGGAGTTGAATCCCTAGTGAATCCAGAGGCAGGGGTTAGGCCCACTACTGCCATCTGTGAGTTCTAGTCCCAGGGGTCCTGGGGCTTGCTGGGGTACTGCTGATGGAAGTCCTGGAGTGCCAGAGGAGCTCCAGAGAGGTTCTCGCAGGGTTCCCAAGTGTCATCCTCGGGGCCGTAACCTTTCCAATGCATGAGGTAAAGGATCCAGTTGTGGACTTGCCAGGAATCAAGGATTTGGTTGACTTTGTATTGGGCATCGCCTTCAAGTTTGATTGGCAGGGGTTGTTTGGGTCGCTGGCTGGGGAAGGGGTTTGGGGCATATTCTTTGAGGAGTCGGACATGGAACACTGGGTGGAGTCCTTTGAGGGTCAGGGGTAGGTCAAGTTGGTAGGCATGTGTCAAGACTTTCCAGAGGATCTTGAAGGGTCCAAAGCGCTTGTCATCAAATTTTGGGGAGGGTTGGCGGGTTTTGATGTTGTGTTGGTCAAGCCATATGAGAATTCCAGTTGGGGGTGGGTTCGCGGCAGGAGTCAGCATGCTTGGTGTAGGCTTTGTTAGTGGTGTCAATTTCTTCCTGGAGGAATTTGTGGAGGGACCAGAGATCTTGTGCAACTTCGTGGGCAACGTGTGAGGGTATGTTGTCAAGGGAGAGGGTGAGCCGGGGGTGGTAGCTCTTGTTGGCGTAGAAGGGAGAAACTCCGGTGGTGGAGTGGGGGGTGTTGTTATACGTGAACTTGGCTAGGGGCAAGTCGTGCCACCAGTTGTCCTGCTGGTAGTTGACATAGAGGCAGAGGTACTGCTTCAGGGTCTGGTTCATGCATTTGGTCTGTCCGTTGGTCTCCGGGTGGTAGGCGGTGCATAGATTGGTTTTGATTTTCAGGGCCTTACACAGAGACTGCCAGAACCAGGAGATGAAGAGGGAGCTGCAGTCGGAGATGATGTCATCAGGGAGCCTGTGCTTGGAGAACACATGTTTGAGGAAGATCTGGGTGAACTCCGGGGCATTGTTGGTGGTGTAGCATGCAATGAAGATGGCTTGTTTTGTGAGGTGGCAGACTACCACAAGGATGGCATTGAAGCCATCGGAGTCAGGGAGCTCGATGATGTGATCTAGGGAGATGGAGGACCAGGGGCGGCAACTGACAGGGAAGGGTTTAAGGAGACCATGAGGGCGGTGATGGGGGACTTTGGCACAGAGGCAGGAGTCACAGGCCCGGACATACCGGGTGATGTCACGTTTGAGTCCAGGCCAGAAGTAAGTCCAGGAGATGAGCTGGACAGTCTTACAGATTCCCGGGTATCCCCACAGCTTATGGTTGTGGTGTTGTTGGAGGATGTTGAGGCATATCTTTTTGTGGTCTGGGGCATAGATGCAGCCATCCTGGAGGAGGAGGGAGTTGTCAGGGGATAGGGTGAAGGTCGACGGGGTCAGCAGGGCTCCTTCCGGGGCATTCTGGGGGTTGTGCTAAGTGAAGAAGTGGTCTGGGAGTGCGTTGTAAATTTGGTGTAGGATCCCTTCTTCGTTCATGATCAGCATGGCACGGAGGTGCTCCAGGGGGATGACAACTCAATGGTTGAAGGAGTTCTGCTCCACCTCAAATGACTTTTTTGAGTAGATGTCCGGGTGTTGGGTGAGGGCATTGGGTTTGGCTCCGAGGCGGCCAGGGTGGTAGTGGATGGTGAAGTCATACTCCAAGAGGGTTTCTGACCAGCAGGCTTGGTGGTGGCTGAGTTGTTTTGTGGTTGTGAAGTACTGGAGGTTATTATGGTTGGAGTAGACTTGGATGTGGTGGGGTGCCCCTTCAAGGTAGGCCCACCATTGCTTGAAGGCCTCGACTATGGCGAGCAGCTCCTTGTTGTAGATGTTGTAGTTGAGCTCCGCCGGGATCATTGAGCGTGTGTAGAAGGCGACGGGGTGGAGCTCGCTGCTACCAGGGTCCATCTGCGAGAGGATTCTGGCGATGGAATAGTCGGAGGCATCACATTCCAAGATGATGGGGAAGGAGGGATCATAGTGCCGGAGGATTGGGGCGGAGGTGAAGAGGGATTTGAGGAGTTCAAATACGCTCTGGCACTTGCTGTCCCAATTCCACGGAGTGTCCTTCCGGGTGAGCCGGTTGAGAGGTTTTGTGATGCCAGAGTAGTTATCGACGAACCGGCAGTAGAAGTTGGCGAAGCCCAGGAAGGATTGCACCTCCTTGACGTCCCGGGGGGCAGCCAGTCAAGGATAGCCTGGATCTTGACCGGGTCCATGTGCACTCTGTCCGGGGAGACTATCACACTTAGATACTCTACCTCCGTGACATGGAAGGCGCACTTCTCTGGTTTGGTGTGGAGGTGGTATCTCCAAAGGTGCTCCAGGACCTGGCATATGTGCTCCCGGTGGTTGTCGAGGGAATCGGAATAGATGAGGATATTGTCGAGGTCCATGATCACGAAGACATTGCTCATGTTGTGGAAGATGTTGTTCATGAAGTATTGGAAGGTGGTGGGGGAGTTGGTCATTCTGAAGGGCATGACAAGGTATTTGAAGAGTCCATAGCAGGTGCAGAAGGCAGTCTTCCACTCGTGTCCCGGAGCTATGCACACATTGTTGTAACCTGACCGGAGGTCTATTTTGGTGTAGATTTTGGCACTGCGGAGACAGTCAACAAGGTCACCAATGAGGGGAAGGGGATACTGGTTCTTTTTGGTGACTTTGTTGAGTCCCCAGTAGTCGACGCAGAGCTGCAAGGAGCTGTCCTTCTTCTTTGCAAATAGCACAGGTGCTCCGGCGGCGGAGTTTGAGGGTCAGATGAATCTCTTGCCAAGCATCTTGTCGAGGTAGTCCTTGAGTGTGTGGAGCTCCACTTCAGACATGTTGTAGACCTTGCCAAACAGGGGGGAGGTGCCTTCTTCGAGGTTGATTGTATGGTTGTATGATTGGTGGGGGGGAAGTTCCTTGGCGCTACCTTTGGAGAAGACGTCGGCAAACTCGTGATACTCAGGAGGGACTACTTTGCATAGGATTTGCTCCTCCATTTTGGGTTTGGCAGGTGTCTTCAGTGTGGAGGTGTTCCTTGGGGAGGGCAGGGGATATATGGAGTTGGAAAGCAGGGGTGCCATCCCATAGAATGTGCATGAAGGGTTCTGGACCAATAATTTTGATATCCAGTGCGATGGGGTCAAGGGGCTTCTCAGCTGCGTCGCCCAGAGGGGGTATTCTGAGGCCCGGAATCAGGTAGGAGGGGCCCTTGTACTGGTTTTGGGGAATGTTGGGGGGGAAGGGAGGGGTAGGGCACAGGGGTGGAGTCCAGGGTGGCTTGGAGTTGCTTTTGGGAGTCGCAGGGAGTTCCGGTGTGGCCTGGTCCTCTGTAGCATGAAGTTTGAGGGGGATAGTGGTGGCCAGGCTGGCATCGGGTCCCGGGAAGGTCATCGTGAGGTCCTCCCAATTGATATTGGGGTTGATGTCATGCAGCCAGGGCAGTCTGAGAATGATTGGGGTTGACTCCCGGGAGGGTGGTGACCGGGAGGTTCACCAGGAACTGAAGACCATTTTCGAGGTGGAAGGTGTTGGAGTGGGAGTGGGTGATGGGGCCAGAGGTTGCAACGTTCCCATCGAAGAGCTGGAGCTCCAGGGGTTTCCCGAGGGGGTTGGGGAGCAGCTGTAGCCATTTGCTGACAAACATCCCGGTGGCCCTGCTGTCAATGAGGGCGGGTAGCGAGTCGGGGAGGTCACCTAATCAGGTGTTGATGACAAAGGATTGGGCAGAGATCAAGCAAAGCTGGGGATGCGAGGAGCTCCAGGGCATCTGTACCTGGGGTGAGGCAGGAGAATGGGTTCGGAGGCAGGTGCAAGTTGTCAGCAGGGGCAGAGCGTGAAATCTGGGGGTTGGTCGTGCAGAGCCAGGGGAGTCCCAGAATGAGAGGGGCAGCAGCGTGGAGCTTGGTTACAAGGAACCAGACCTCCTGTCGCTAACTGTTGGTGAACGCAATGGGTAGTTGTATGGAGTGGGTGATTGCTCTGGAGGATGTGGTACTGTCGTCAAAGAGCCAGAGTTGGATGGGGATGGGTAGATGTTGGAGGGAGTGAAGGGTTGACAAGGCCAGGGACTCATTGACAAAGTTGTTGGTGGCGCCGCTGTCGACAAGGGTGTTAATGAGGGTGGGGGAGGTGTCGAGGGAGGTACTGATGAGGAGGGCCTGTCGGGATTGTGAGGAGAGGTAAGCTGTGGGGGTGTCCGAGGATAGAATTGTTGCGTGGAGGTAAGTAGCCATGGTGGAGAAGACGTCGAGGTCTGGTCTGCAATTTAGTGCGTCTTCCAAGGCTAAACTGCTGGCTTGTTTTCTGTAAATGGGTAGTCGCAATCCTTGCTGTCAATGGTCCAGACCACACGGCCCATGGTGCGGCATTTGGGGCAGTCATTGATGAAATGCCCTTGCTCGCCACACAGAATGCACGAACCTTCCTTGCGCCAGTGCTCCTGTATGTTGCTGGGTATGTTGATCCAGGGTCAGTCGGAGTTCCGGACCCGGTTGGCCTATAAGGATTCTTTGTCACTGGGGGAGTTGGGAAGATCGGGGAGGGGGTTGGGCTCATCAGGAGGGGTCTCTGAGACTTTGTCGAGGGCAGCGGCGTTGAGTTGAGCAGGGGGGCGGGAGCCCAGGGGGCGAGCCGGTCCAGCTGGTCCTTGGCCAGGGTTGGGGCGAGCGGCGGGGGTGGCACAAGCAGGCAATCCCAAGTGTGTCCCCCGCAGCTGCCAGGAGGGTTGGTTTGTGGGGTTCCAGCTGTTCTGGGGGCCCATGGACTCACTTCGGTCTTCCCAGTACTGCTGATCAACTTGGGTGACAAGTGCCTTGTACCCGTCGTAAGTGGTCTGCTTGGGGTCAATGTGGAGGAAGTCCTTGATATGTTGGGGTAGGGCGTGACAGAGGGCAAACCGAAGGGTGTTGTAGTTCCAGCCTGTTTTATAGGCTTCCCACTTAAACCAGACAATGAAACTGGTGAAGTGTTCCTCCGAGCACATCTGGAGATTGATGATCATCTCCTCCGCTTCCGCTACGGTGTCATAGACGCCAAACTTGCTGGAGAACTCCTGGACAAAGGCCTGCCAGTTGGAAAGGACGGGTTGGTGGGGTCATACCAGAGGAGGGCGGTGTAATGATTGTAGGTGATGCCCTGGAGGTACAATGTGGCGAATGCAACCCAGGAGTTCTTGAGCTGGAAGGTGACGGGCTTTGCCTGGAACATAGTGAGGCACTGGATAAGGTAGGTGCGCCACTTGCAGGGGTTGCAGCCTGTAAAAGGTTCCGGTTTTTGGATGTCGAGCTTCCGCTCACGGGCCAGTGCATTGTGGGTGTTGTCTGGGGTGTTTTGGCTACGTGTGGGGCCAGCGTTGTAATAATAGTAGAAGTTGTTACTGCCAGGCCGTTGGGGGGGGAAGGCGCTCATAGCCAGGCCCCATCCACCTGGGGGTCTGCCATCCAGGGGTCCTCCACCAGGCAGCTGGCCATTGCCTCCTGGAGCAGGTCCAGGGGCCCATCG